>CAVNYN010269193.1:0-161431 GCA_963692815.1 Nyctanthes arbor-tristis
TTTCGTAAATGTGTTTTTTTCCGGCTTTGCGCCCCCCCCCCCCCCCCAAACACACCATGCTTGCTATAAAAAATATTGTTTTAGGTCTGCCCCTGCTTCTGAGTCTACAATATCATTTCAGGAAATTATTGCACTCATTTGCTCTCAAGTACAACCAAAATCATATGTTCTTAGAAAATGGCCGGCATTTGTGTACGCCGTGGTACAGTGATGAAAGAGATATACGAATCGTTAATTCCCAGGGATTTGACGTTACTCCAGAATGACTCGTTCGACACACCCTACATCAGACAATTGGTCTACGACATTACTTATTTAGCACCACCCATGTCACATGCACGCATAACTTTCAATTTGATTTACATTACAGATTTTTAGAGTCTGAATACTTGGATAAGACATTATGCTGAGGGGACCCACGTTCGGATTTCTGTGGTAATTTCGTCAAAACAGACAGATCGGAAGAGCGAGAATCTTCCTAAAGCCCTCGAAAGCATGGTAGTTGCCAGAGATGTGGAGAAGGGGCACTGTATTGCAATAAAATATGGGGTTGATTCTCATTCTTTGGACTTCATTGAGAATGCTTTGGTTCGTTTTTATGGTGCTTGTGGTCAACCTGATAGTGCTTTCAACTTATTTGAAACAATGTCCGAGCGGAATCTTGTGGCGTGGAATTCAGTGCTGACTGGGAATGTTATAAATAGAAACTTTCAATGGATAGCGTGTAATATTTTCTGGGAAGTTTTACAGGATGGGTTTAAACCAGATGAGTTCACTTTGGTGAGTGCACTGCAAGGAAACTCTTTGCTGAAATGAAGGAGATAAGGAATGTGGTATCATGGGATTCAATAATAGTTGCGGCGTCTGTCAATAGGATTGATAATAATACAGTTGAGCTCTTTGAGGAGTTTGAGAGGGAGAAGTTGGTGCCGACTGAGATCACTTTTACAGGGGCGTTGTTTGGTTGTGCTCATAATGGATTGGCAGAGAAAGCGTTTGCATACTTCGAGAGGATGACCAAGAAATATGGCATTGAACCCGTAATCGAACACTATGCTTGCATGGCCCAGTTGCTTTGTATAGAATGTAGGTGGAAAGAAGCCTTTGAATTCATTCAGAAGATGCCTCTAAAACCTAATAGAATAATTTGGAGAATGTTATATGATACATGTCCTTCCGTTGTCAAGTATCGTCCAATACTGGAAGTTGCTGATCAAGAACTTGAGAAGTTGGAAGGCAGAAGCTCCTGAAAACTGATCAATCGTGCTTTCTAGCTACTACTAGTACCAAGCTCCAATCTTGATTTTAACCTTCTAGTAGCTAAAATCTCACTTTTTTCCCTCCTCTAGGAGAGGGATGCTTTACATTTAGAGGGTGTTTGATCCTCTTTTATCATTTCGCTTTATAATCACACCTATCACAGATTTGACCACTGATTTGATAGTTATTCATTTATAACTACAAATTTTAAACATTTATTAAATCTACACTATTCATTTCATTTCTTTATAATTTCTCTTTGTAATTCAGAGCTTGTTTGATGCTTTTTATTTTATCATTTTATAATTTTACTTACTATTGATTTGATATTTGATTTGATAATTATTCAATTACAATCACATATTTTAAACTTTTTTACATTTTCAATACACATTTTATCTTTATCCTCATTATAAATTCTTCACATTATGGCAAATAAAGAGAATCAAACAAGTTCTAAATTTGAATAAATAACTTCAAACAGCCACTTACTAATAGTTTGTGGATTCGGAATTCAACACTATGGTATATAAGATTTTGAAATGAAGGCTACGAGGAATTGTAGCTTGGGTAATATACAGGTTTCTCAAACCATCCTAATAAATCAACAAATGACGAGCTGTAAAATTCAACGGAGCTGGAATACACTACGAAACAATCGGACCCAAAATCCAAGTTGGCAACAAATCATTGGCTGGTTGACCAGTTAAACCCCCGAGGAGACAAATGTGGTCCAAATCTGCCAGGCAACACAAAAAAATATTCGTTTCAATTACACTTCTTTTGCAAGCGAGATTTTGGAGCGCCCAGATCTCTCCCATTTTCTAGCAGCCTTTTTCTTTTACTTTCTCCCCATTTTCTACCAACACCACCACCCTAACCCTACACGACCCGTAATCCCAAGAAAATTTCTAGTTACTGAAAACAAAGAACAAGAAAAACACAGATGCAGTATCACGTTAATCAGGTCATTTGTATTGACCTTCACTTGTCAAGAGTTCGGAAACACTGATTACATGACTAAAGGTAGAAAATTTGTATTGGGTACCGGTTAATTAAGAACTTATACATAAGTTTTTGTTTTTAAATTAAATAATAAATGGAAGTTCAAAATCTGCATATACATTTTTTATGGGCCAAAATATGAGTATAGTTGGAGAAAACTTTCGTCCTTTTAACCCCACTCCCTCAACAATAAATATTCACTTTATCAGCGCACACATCACTTTTTTTGCCGATCTCGAGTCTCCTTTGTTTTTCTTTGAACAAAAAGGGTCAAAAAAATCAGGCGGACCCACTCCAAATCACTAATAAACAGACAGAAACCTTTGGTGCATATGGTCTACACGCTAATAAACATACTCTATACAAGAAGAACAACTTTATCTGTCAAAATACATGCACATTAATACAGACGCATACCCAGAAAGAAACACACAGATTCTTCCACACTTGTGAAAAAGGGGCAGGGAGAAGAAGCGTATTCCTCGTGACTACTCCCAGTCCCTGCAACGCAATATACGCTACTATTTTACCTGCACAAAACACCCAACTGAGAACCTCTCTTATTTTATTTTTTATATATACACCATGCCATTATTATTATAGATAATAAAGAGAAAAGGGGGTTGTTTTCTAGGAAGAGAGAGCCAAGAAAATGATGTGGGAGGCTGGAGGATCGCCAGCATCATCTTCAGCTGCTGGAATAGGCGGCGATGGCGGCAGCGTGGGAGGCAGTAGTGGTGGTTCAGGGAGGAGGAAACCGTCTTGGAGAGAGAGGGAGAACAACAGGAGAAGAGAGAGGAGGAGGAGAGCAATAGCAGCCAAGATTTATGCTGGGTTGAGAGCACAGGGGAATTATAATCTCCCCAAACACTGTGATAATAATGAAGTCTTGAAAGCTCTCTGTGTTGAGGCTGGCTGGATCGTGGAGCCTGATGGCACCACCTATCGTAAGGTGAATTTTTCTATATTTCCCTTTTTCTTGTTTTAATGGCTTCTTGATTATACCTCTGTTTCTCTCTGTTTGTGGGTCTTTCTTGTTGAATGTATGGTTTTCTTGATTCCTTGAAATTATTTCTGCTTTGATTTGTTTAGATCTGCAGATTTGGGATGTCGGTTTGCTGTATTTTTTATCAAGATTATTTTCTAATTATTTAAGAGGTTTTTCTTTGCCTTCAGTTTTCCAACTTTGGATTTGTGAAACAAATGACATTAAACAGATTTCTTTCCTTTTCCCCCCTTGTATTTACTTTTTAGTTAAGCACATATATGTGTCCTATTTCTTTTCATTTGTAATGGGATGCGGCATTGTTGGGTTTTAGATTTGTTGTGAAATTTCAGAGGCATATCCACTTAGTTAATTTGGAAAAGGGGAAAGACTTTGTTAGTGAAATGGCTAATATTTTTAATTCTATTTGTAGAATTTCTGAAATGGGAAGCCTAATTGTTTCTTGTTCCTGAGATTTGGATATGGTGTAGAGCTTAATTAATGAAAGGGATGATATGACTTATAATTTCTTTATGAATGCTAATGTCTCAGAGATTCTGGATTTGATTATCGTACAGGGATGCAAGCCATCTCCACTGGACATGGGAGGAACTTCAACCAACATTACTCCTAGTTCTTCCCGAAATCCGAGTCCACCATCTTCGTATTTCGCAAGCCCTATTCCATCGTACCAACCTAGTCCTTCATCCTCTTCATTCCCGAGCCCAACCCGGCATGATCCCAATCCCTCATCACACCCCTTTGCTTTCCTCCTAAACTCCCTCCCGTCGGCTCTCCCTCCTCTCCGTATATCAAACAGTGCCCCAGTGACACCACCGCTTTCTTCCCCGACTAGGCTTCCTAAGCAAACTTTCAATTTGGAATCTCTTGCGAAAGAATCCATGAATGCCTTGAATATCCCTTTTTTTGCTGCTTCCGCCCCAGCAAGCCCTACTCGTGCTCAACGTTTCACTCCGGCCACTATACCTGAATGCGATGAATCCGACACCTCTACTATTGATTCTTGCCAATGGATGAACTTCCAAGCCTGTGCTAATGCAGCAAACATGGTCCCAACTTCTCCAACATTTAACCTTGTGAAACCGGTTGCACACCACATTCCACCACGGGATGTGGTGATGTCTGAGAAGGGGAAGGGTATAGAATTTGACTTTGAAAATGTTGCTGTCAAGCCATGGGAAGGTGAGAGGATTCATGAGGTGGGAATGGATGATCTTGAGCTTACTCTTGGAAGTGGAAACACCCGGATGTAAATGACTGATCAAATACAGCGAATTGAGCAGAAAGATCGCTAAACTCAAGACTCTCTAAATATGTCCACTTGCATTACTGTCAAAAGCAAACCCCCTCACGGCAAAAGAAATTCGGTTTCATTGGTTAAAAAATTTGGCCACTGCATAAAGACGGAGATTGAACCAACTTCTTTTTTAGAATGGATTGGTTTTGCAGTTGTTTCTTTAATCCTTTATTCTGTTTTTCAGTTACGAGTAATTAATTATTTTCTTCCCCTATAAATTATTTGGGTTAACTTTTACAAAGACGCTCTTCCGATCTTGTGTTCTTTCTCATCCTGAGCAAGATATTATGTAGACTGTGACTGGGAATCTGGATTTATCAACAGTTAATACTATTTGAAGATTTGTCTTATTTACATTATTTGGAATTTTGTTTTTTCTAACTGTTCAAGTTATAATAATTGATGCGCATATTTGTGCAATAAACAGACCGTGATTCAGCGGGCTCTACATTTGCAGATTGCAGATTCTTCCACAGTACTGTTTGTTCGAAAAGATGAATTGTATGGCAGTAAAATTTTTATGAAAGAAAAATCTTTTACATTTTACCATCCCCCATTCCTGTAGAGATTTACAAACTTTTCACATTTTTTCGTTTTTTGACAGGTTTCACATTTTTTCATATACGATGATTATTGGTTTATTTCTTGACAATCAATACACGTTTGTGACAGTAAAATTCAATTATTTTTGTGATCGGAAGAGCGCATAGCAAGCTGGCCGCAGTTCCTCTATTATTCCATGACTTGACATCCATAATTATCCACACGCATAACATGTAGAAAACAAACAAATATCATTATTGGACGTGTATAATTCTTCGAAGAGGGATAAGAGCGAGATTTGAACTCAAGATTTTTCATCATTTTGACAATACACCGTTTGTCTATACAGATTTGAATTTTCAAACTTATGATTATCGTGATCTTGTCTGCCATCCCCCTGCTTGGCTAATCTAAAATCTTAAGCCATTAAAAAAGCGGCCGCATTTATTGATCGAAGGATCATTCTCCAACAAAGAGTGGATTTGAAAATCGGATAGTATTCATGTAATGGCTTTGTAGAGAGACCAAAAGACCATTTGTTGGCCTCCAATTGTAGGGCACATATGGGAGTTGTCCCTTTTACAACCTGTACTTTACAATTTGTTGTTATTACACCGTTATACATGGGTTGTGTCACATGTAGTGCTTGATGCATGATTGTCCTCTGGTCTACTTGTCAACAAAAAGTAAAATTATGCATTATTATCCTTTTCAACATGTTACTCCTGTTGTGGTCAACAAAAAAAATATCAATTATCAGTTTCTAGAAATTTTTTTAAAAAAAACTAAAAAGAATAAAGAAGCAAATAATTGCTCTTCTAGGAGACAATGTCAAGGCAAAGATTTGATGACCATTCCAATCAACAGGAATAACATAAGAAACAAAATCTTTATTATGGTTACAACAGACGCTATGTAGGAGTTATCATGTAAAATTTTAGGAAACTACCAGTAAAAGAATAATATATTGAGAAGGGAAAGAAAAATATGGGTGACAGCGAGAATCTTTAGTCGTTGGAACTTGGAAAGTAAAGTCGGAAACAAGGGAGAATGAGGGAATTTGTGGCATTTTGGTTCAAGGAACAAAAGAAAGCCCGACCATGCCCCATTTTACGGCTCGGCTTGGCTTCAACCTACGGTTTACCTAGGGCTGAACATTGATATATATTAACATTTATTTATATACAAACGCTTGAGTTGAAACTTTCCAAGACAATCTTATTAAACAAAGAAAAATTGTTACAAAAATATATCAGAACTAGTTATGGAAGCAGACACTTGGGAATAAGGTAGTATATTCAATGATCAAAGGAGATATAACTTATTCAAAGATAACATTAATCTTATGCAGTCCGTCAACTACATTCTAAAAACTCGAGTGTCTCTACTGAGAGCTTACTACTGGTCTGGAATGTCTTTTGTTTTCATGAGAATTGTCAATATGATCTTCAAATGTATCTTTGCATATCATAAAATGGCTACAGCTTTGTTTGAGATCTCAAACGCTGGCTATTTTTGACATATTAGGCTGTTGCATGGCTTACTAAATTCAGTAAAAATTGTGTTATCAGTGACCTGATTTGGGGTATATGATTTAATCAGTTAAGACTCAACTTATCTGTTCTAATACCACAATGAACTAACGTGTTCAAAGCATAAACGATAACCAAACACACATTTCTGTGACCATTAGTATTTATTTTCATATCATGAAATAAATGTTTTTCATCACAGTACACTTGCTATAAATTTTTAGCAGAAAGCAGCATGTTTCAATGTACTTGTGTCAGTATGTCATGAGCAACCACAAATAAGATAATGATAAGGGGTGTTTTTCCTGGTTCTTGATTGTCTCCTTTTTGTTTTGGATAATTTAGGGAAGTATAACATTTGATTCTGCTAAATTCACATCAAGATCTGGATTTGATTATCAAAGATATCCAGCTGTTCTCATCAAAATTATCTTGGAACTCAAGCAGTTTCTTTCACAAAAATATAAGAAATACTGACATTGTATGACTGCAATATTGTGATGTGAACTAAAATATTCCATAACAAAGCAAACCAGTTTTTTTAATAAAATATCTTCTTAAGACTCATTTTCTGTAACAAACAATGTAACTATTTTCTGAGGTGATTTCATATATACCTTGGTCCTTTCAAAATGTATGTACACTTGCACTAGAAGCTGGAATAAGAGCTCAGCAATTAGTATGTCTCCCCTGTACCTCTAGTAGCATTTGAACATTGGACAGTTACACGCCAATTGTATTGAAATGATCCCATGCCTCCTGCATTAATAAAAACTGTTATATTCAAGGGGAAGAATATAAAATTCAATAGTACATACCAAAATTTCTCTTTTTCACCACCCTTCGAAAATAAATATCACAGTATTGACTAGATGACTAATTTCCTTTGTGGCCCGATACCTGCAGAATGTCAAAAACTTTTTCTGCAACATACTTTTGGTTAGGAGTAGCTCCCTTCTGTTGCAGTTTGTCGGGATGTAGACAGAGTAAAGCCTTTTGATATGATCTTTTCACCGTACTTGATTCTATTAAATCTACAAGGGGTACTGGCTTCCATCCACTTTTAGGCCAAAGCACCTGTAGGAAGAGATTTAGTGATGAAGAGTCTCTTTTTCCTATGTGATTATTATTTACAGTGTTTGTTACAAGTTTTCTACACATCTTTACTATTTTATAGTGTTTTCTAGTGATAAGTTGCCAAGTATCTGATGATTTTGTAGAAAGAAGATAAAAATTATGCTCCTGACATGTGTGAGGTATATTTTGAACTTAATGATCCACTTGGGAGTGAAATTTTCTATATCTACCATCCTTCTCATTTATATATGTGAAAACAGAATAAACTAATAAAATGCAAGATGGCATATAGAGTTCATCAAAATTGAAATTCCTATTAGAAGCTTCTGCTTTCCTAACAAATAGAATCAATTGAGACAATAGGGAAGTCATATGATTTTCCCATCAACATAGATTCTTAACCTGGCTAAAGAAGAATGAACTTCATTTTCCATGATGAACTTACATATTGTAAAGTTGATAGCAGCGAGCGGATATTTCCTTTTTTCCCAAGTGACCATTGTTGAATTTTGGCATCTAAAGCCTGCATTAGGTGTTAATAGAGTATTATTGTTGTATTCCCAGAATTATAGACCAAAATTCTTGCTCAAGTAACTTAATTCTTGCTCAAGTAACTTACTTTCACATCCTCAGAACTTTCACCATTTGCAACTTTGTTTTCATCATTAAATAACTCTTCAACCTATCCATGACACGGTAACAAGGTCAAAAACCAAAATTTGTAAGCCTCAAGACATTAGCTCAAGAATGAAATATCCTGATAATACATAACCGGCATCTAGAATTCATGGACAATACAGAAGCATAGTACCACGAAGTTGTCTTCAAAAGGATCATCTGCATTCTCAGCTGGAACCTTAAAATTATTGGGTGGCAACTCTGTTACAAGATCATCTGTCAGAATACACACAGTTGAACTTACATAAAATGGTAGAAAAAATGCGATTAATATTCATTAGACGTGTAGAAAGTTGTCTTGAGATTTTTTTTTCAATGTCAAGCTCTACATAAATTGGAAGTATATTTCCATTTCTAGCAAGAGATCATCATGGATAGTTTTCTTGTCTCTGCCCCTCATTCTGATGGAAAATACTTGCTCATATTTTCCAACAAGTTCCACATAGTAGGGAAGAGTTTCCATTCACATACTATTACACTAAATGAATAGATCTTCTTCAATTTCACCAGTCAATAATATTTTATATTTTTTAATTTATTCCACACAAACAGGTTTGACTAACCAGATGATGCAGCATCCTTCTGATCCTTAGCAGAATCAATAATTGGGGTTTTTGTGTGAGAGTAATGCTTTGCTTCATCATTATTGAGATTTTTATTGACCTGAAAATTTGATGAGTGGATATTAGAAATCCACAGTCATTGTTCTAAACCAAAACTAGTTTTTCCTTTCAAAAAATAAAAAAATAAAGATAAATATAAAACCAAAACTAGTTTTATCCATGAACAATCAAACCATAGACTTCTAATTTGGACTGAACGAAATTACTTTGAATTCAGTGGACAGAAGCAATTACCCAGTGGGAAACATCTGGCATCTTATTTACACTGTAGATGGGCACTTCATCTAATTTTGCAGCATTCAAGTTGCCTGATATTTCTGGTTTATTTATGCCTGTGCCCTTCCATCTAGAGCTCTGATTTGGAGTCTTAGGATCAACATTTGCTCTTGAAGAAGTTTCTTGGTTGAAAATCTTCGCAAACTCTTTTACCTTTCCTTTGACTCCACTTCTACCAAGAACCTTTTCTGAAGTTCGCACAGTAGCTTTATTTGTCTCTGTTCGGTTCGAATCCACCATTCTTTCACTTTTCATCACATTTTTACCTTCATGAACATTATTAGTAACTCCTTTTGGCAGGTTCTTCAAGTTTCCTTCCACGTCTTTAACATTTCCTGAAAATTCAAAAGGCTTCAGTATTATAATTTGAAACTTATAAAAGAAAAAGAAAACAAGATGCATCTTTGAAACACCCTACATAAATATGGTTTACCTTTTTGTTCAAAGCCATTAATGAATGTACGCAGAGGTTTCTTTGCAGGCTTGTGAGATTCTCTGGTCTTCACTGCATCTACATCCTTAATTTTCTCTTCAATTCTTGTCTTGGGCAGTGATTTACCTTCTTTTTCATGCTTGTGAGATTCTCTGGTCTTCTCAGCTTCTAAATTTTTAATTTTCTCTTCTATTCTTGTCTTGGGCAGTGATTTCCCTTCATTTGCACTCACATCTGGAACTGAATCTCTAGTGGTTCTGTCATCTTGCTTCTCACTTTCAAAATTCAAGAGCTCAGGCCCTGTATATATTCCGATCTCCATGGTTTACCACTTTAGACAATTCTGGCTCCATAGTTTCAATTCTTCCATTAGAGCTTGCCGACTTATCAATTATGTTCATCTCTTTCAGATTCGAAATCTGCCCACCTCGAAGGGGAACCAGCATTGGTAATTCTCTACCTGCCCACTTGTATATAGAGAAATGAAACTGATTGCCATTACTTGTAATTTCCACGCTTTTTGAATCACTTTTCCATTTGTTAACATCTTTCTGATCAGATATTCCAGCATGCATCAATTCTTCATTGCTAGAAGGAACTCCAGAGGACAAGGAACTGTGATGATATACTGGGGCAATATCATTTCTCACTTCACTCTCTCCCAAGATTGCTTGACTTGAAAATCTAGATAGAGTAGTGTTCGAGAGGGGACTGCTTATGCCATTTGTACTGCCATCCATCTTGTATGGTCTATGATTTCCAGAAGCAAAGGTACCCTCAGTTGCTTTTGTCAATTTGGCCGGTAGACTGAAACCGAAACGCATTTTATAAGTGAAAATATACATGATCTGCAACAATAGGTCATAAAGAGGAACATAAAATCCATAACCCAAGGCATGTGATATCCTAAAAAAGGCAATACAAAGTAAAATCTACATAGAATTCTTCGTACGTAAACTAACAAAGAAGAAGCTAACTGATAAGTCAGCAATCCTAAACAAGCAACACTTTGAGAAGGGCAAGAGACATTTCAAGTTTGAACATGCTTTCTGACAATTTCGCTTGTAAACAGATTCTACAGATGAGTTCTGGGTTTTGTGTTTGTAATCATACTGAAAATTTACGTCAAAGAAATGAAGAAAACTGCAACGTTACCTGAACTGCGCTGGAAGTGAGGTGCCAAAAGCCTCAGATTTGGGCATCAAAGTCCTGCTGGGGCTGGAAATCCTGGAACCCGGGTTGGAGCCAAAGGGATTATCCCGGTCGCGATCACTTCTCCGTGGTGAAACATAAGACTCTTCACCTCCAAATATGTCATTAAAGAAACCGTCACCCCGATATCGCCTTCTTGTCACACCTTCTGTTCCAAACACCGGCTTCTCCTTTTGCCCCATCCATGGAGACGACTCCTCAGATTCCACTGGTTCATTAAAACTAAACCTCCCTTTCACTTCTTGCATCGAATACCGCCTTGGTGGACCTCCAAAAACATCATTAAAATCCAAATCATCTGAGTTTCTGCTCTGTGTTTTTAATGGGTTTTCTAATGATCCACGAGGACTATATCCCAACAACACATTTTCCCGCTCCAAAAATTTCTCCATTTAATTTATTTATCTACGAATAGACTCCAACACAGTATTTCAAAACAAGATTTGGCGGGAATTCTCGAGCGTTCAAAATGTTGCGTAACTCACCTTATCGACGTACATACACTCCAAGATGCTGAAAGAACAACGGTGAGGGAATTATTGCACGTCAGAAATCCAGAGCTACATCAGTTCGACAGCATCTTGAAAGTTTGTATCTCATTGAGACTGAGTCATTAAGTTCTGAAAACTCGAAAATCTAGTGGTTCGAATTAATTTCTTGTATGAATGAAACTCGAGCTTCAATTTGGAAGAGGAATTAGCGCAAGAAAACAGATAATGTAGGGTTAGAAAATTAGAAGGAATGAATAAAAGGAGCGCCACAAGATGGTAGTTGATAAGAAAGTGCACATATGCCAAACGACAAAACAAGGCGTGAAAGCCAATTTCTGCTTTAAGCACACTGCAAATTTTCCTCCTATTTTCTAATGGCGCCTGTCATTTCAAATTTATGTGATACATAATTTATGGGGGAACATGTGAACGATGTCGAAAACTTACGATTTCAAATTTACAGGTAATGTTCTTTGTTGTAAATTAGCATCTATATCATCATCCGATTTTTATTTTATAATGAAACACTGTATAAACTAATTGACATGTAATAATAGAATAGGAACATGTTGACATATGATAATAGTCTGAATATGCAGCAACAAGAGCCGTCCCATTGTTTAGAGACCTTTAAAACCAAATAATGTACAAAAATGAAATTAGAAAATACTATTTTGGAGTGGAAAAAGCCACTCGATGGGGTAATAATATTTCACCACGTGTTCAATTTTAATTTCTTAGTCAAATATAATTATTAAATATAGGAGATGAAAACCTTCAATTTAAACCCAAAGTCGCCAAGAAAACGCAAGCAGTGCCTTTAAATCCACATACCCCTAGCCCTAGAGATGGCAATTTACCCCGACCCGCCCACTAACCCGCAGTGCCCGGAACCAAACGGGGCAAAAAAATGCCGCCCCGCAGGTTGGCAGGGCGAATCGGGGCATGATCCACCGCCCCGATACAGGTCGCTGCGGATCAGGGTAGCCCTGATCCGCCCCCACCTGTTTAGCATGTTTTTAAGAAAAAAAAAGAAAAAAACAATTATATTATCCCAAATTTTATTAAAAGTTTTTTTTTTGAGGATAGTAGTTAATTTCAATTAGTTTAGAAACCCCAAAATTCACCACCAAATCCCACCAAAAAAAAAAGTTAAACGGGACAGCAAACGAGGCAGTTTTGCTGTCCCGAACTGCCTTAAGACCCGGCCCGAACAACCCCGACCCCAAAAAGTCGAGGCGGCAGGGCGCCCAGGGGGAATGTCATCGGGGCGGTGCGGGGCCGATCCACCCCGAATCCGCCCCTTTGCCATCACTACCTAGCCCCTTCCTCCCAGTTTCTTCCCTATACATTATTTGAAAATGAGTTTTTTTCTCCCCTTGATTTTCTCCCCCAACATTGAAAGTGCTCCCGGCCAAATTTTGAGAAAAAATGCCTTTAAAAAATTGAGAAAATATAACGAAGAGGCCAAGAATGCAATGTAAAATTTCAATACCAACTTTATCCTCATTGCCAAAAGGATATTGTAGAGGCAGTCGGAACTAGTCCTTAATTCGAGGGAGAACTAACCAAAAATTGCACTTTCTATCATGCTAGCCAGTAGAAGAAGCTTCTATTCATTGGGGTAGTAAAAAAGGGGGATGGAGCTGGTGGCGAAGTCTTTAACCTAGTGAAGCCATTTCCTTGTAGTGTTTCGTAATCTATACAGTGTGACCATTGGAATTGAGTAATATATCTTCCTCGCTCTGCACATCAATAGCAGAGAGTTGAATATTCGATTTGGAGGTCATCTTATTCCACTCGTTCTCTACTCGAAAGAAAACCCATTGGAAGCGCCGAAGCATCTCCAAGGCAGTGATGGTGAAGACCGTGAGGTAATTATGGCGAAGATGGGCCGATAGTTTATATGTCCATGTGCATCGCAAAATAAGATTGCTTCCAATTACCCAGACATAAACCTACACGGAGCCAACCACAGAGTTAGTACTTGCACATATCCTGGTTCATCCTTATGAAATGAAAAGGAACACTGGTTATTAATACTTGAGAGCATTATATAGGCCGATATACATTTGACAAATAATTGCAACCCTTGGATTAACCCAATTAACTGCAGAACCTTTGAATCTGAACTTGGTGTAAGGACAATATTTTAATAAAATAGATATAGAGATGTTGGCTTGGGTTAATTTGAGGGTCGTGGTTATTTGTGTAATGTATCGGTCCATGAAATTATCCGCGCCACTAATTGGCCAATATCGATACCAAGAAGTAGCAAAATCATTTTCTATAAGGCAGACAATTGAAAGGAGTAAAGATGCATACCCATTTTCTTCCACATATTGCATAGGAGAAGAAACTTGGTTTGCTGAACTTGAAAATTCGAGTGAAGCAGCTGATAAGAAAGAAAATAGAAAAATTTTCAATTTAATCTCTACATCACAGGCAATGTGTGTGTGTGTGTGTGTGTGAGAGAGAGAGAGAGAGAGATATGTAAGGTATTTACGACATTTTTCTAATATCGGTAACAGGTTGAACAAAATAAAAAACACTATCCAAATAATTGGATTTCAAAAACACCGTGTTCCTACATACCTCAAATCCCAATCGCGGTTCACATCCCAGTAGAATGAATACAGAGAATTCAAAACACTAGAGAGGAGCCACAAAGGCCGATAAAAATTCACCCACTTGTACGGGAAAACATGATACTTAAGGGCTGAAAGAAAAATAACTGGTACCGCCGTTGAATATTTTAAGGCTGAAACCAAAGATGAACTGGTTATTGCCGTGCTCCTATCAAATTAAGGGTAACAATAAACATGGCTCATCAATTCTAAATAAGAATTTTTCTACTTCAAATCATGCTCACAAAACAATATTTGTAAGCATTTACCAAACAGTGAGTAGCAAAGAGTAAACAATACAGACAAAACCACTACCATACATTTCATACCCTATACCATAATTATTACCATTCTAGTGTGTGTGTGTGTGTGTGTGTGTTTAATGAAACAGAAAACAGTATTTCGTCGTTTTATCATGTTACACTCTTCCTAGGTAATCATTTTCGACAAACCAAACTACTTCCAAGGACAGTTTGCCTAATCATATATATTGCTAGTGCTTATGTAATATGATACTGCGGGTCCGTTTGGGTACACATTATAATTGGGGATCAGAGATCATCTAAATTTCCAATACATAATTCAAATTTGAATTTAAATGTATTTACTAATATGCCCCCTCAAATTTAAATTTGAATGCAACTATGAGGGCTATATTAGTAAATACATTTAAACCCAAATTTGAATTATGTATTGGAAATTGGGATAATCTATGATCCCCAATTATAATCTGTACCCAAACGGACCCTAAGTAATGTGCTTGCAAATAACTGAAGTTCAGACAATTTAGTTCAATCAAGTTATTATGCACATCAGCTCTCTGGCTTCCAACCTGATGCCTAGAACAAGTTACATGAGCTACTGCCTAGATTATTAGTTCTTGAGCAGCAGGCTGTGGACATCACCACTATCTCAACAGTATCAACACGTGCATTGAACTACAAAAAATAAGGGGAAAAAATTGGAAATCTTCCACCGCATCTCTTGATGACAGTATCATATAAACCTTGTGGCTCCAAGCAAGAGATCGGAAGAGCGACGCTCTTCCGATCTCTTTCACGTGAAGGCAATTCCTATCATATACAATTAAACACTAAAAAATTGAGGGGGTTGCAAATTGATTACCTAATTCATCGTATGCCACTTTCTCAGATATTATAGACACATCAACACAAAATTAGGACAAGATTCAGTAAATTACCATTCAAAAGAGTTGTCTTTTCTCTAGTATCCTTGTACTGCCGAAGGCATTGAAATAGTCGAAAAACATAAGGCAAAACAAGAACTATAGGGATCGCAACAGAGTGACTTCCACAAACAGAATCAGCTTCAAACCATGCAATGGTAGCAACCTGCATTTGTCAACGGTCAATCTATCATTGTGAGTTTGGGGGAAATTCAAGCCGTTAATTCCAGGTTAGAGTAGAAATTCTAGCAACAAAGTCGTTGCTAAAATTAATAATGACCCAAGCACTCAAATGAATATTGTCCACAAATTCCATAAAACCACAACTGAAAAGGATAATTTTGAAAACACAAAAATCCAAGACCTTCCAGAACACATTCGAGTAACACCAGAAAATAAAACTGTTGCCACCGTCTCCTTAGATATTACTAATGGTTGAACTTGTTAAAGAACAAATAAGTGGGGTCACTATGTAAATTTAACCTGATGATGGACCATTCGACAAGCTGAACGCTCCAAATCTGAGAAAACCTGCACAAGGTAACATCTTTAAATCATACCAAAAAGGTCAACAATAGCAACTAGTAAGAGCTCAGTAACGGCCACAACGAAGCAAAGTCTTTTCAAACTTCAACCAAGAACTTGTGTTAGTCAGATATCAAAAGCAAAAAATTAGCAGTTAAGTATTAACATAATAATATATATGTTGGCAAAATTTTGAGATGGCAAAATTTTGATTTCATTGCATGGAATAGACCAAATGATAGCACTCACATTACGAAACCATTACTATATAGAAGAAAATTAGTTTGTGAGCCGGAAACTAAAATTTCTTATCTCGGAAAGTACAGTCTTAGCTCAAAGTTCAGATGCACAGATCAGAATCTAATAATCATTTTTCTTCATTTTCGCATAAAAACTTATTTTGATAACTCATAGAGTTTCTAGAAGTTCCAACCACTTTCAGGTCCATGCCCACCGCAGAACTAGGATTATTTTCATTAATTTTTTCAATAGCTTCTAAAATGATACTTTATGTAGAAATATCACCAGACTGTCCCACCAGCAGAGAAATTGAGGCTAGAAAAAATTATGGGAGTAGATGGTTAGTGTTAACGGCTAATGCTTTTTAAATCATATATAAACAAAATCAAAGGCTGACCACCTTTTAGGTCCTCTTGTGACACTAATCAGCTATAATTGGATTATTATATTTTATTGACTATGCTCATTAATTTTCAAGCACGCAAAGCCGTTTAAAGTTAAAGCTTGTTTCAAGTATAACGTTACAACAATAAACATTAAAATTGTAGGTCCGCATAAATGCTAAATTGGATTCACAAAGGTCTGGCCTTGCATTTATGGGCCATAAAAGCATGTGCTGTGACAGAAGCTTTTCTTTCTTTTTCAGTCTCAATGACATCTCGATTCTCATATACTCTTATAACAAATTGATCTTCACTTCTTTTCTCCATCTCCAGAAATAACTTCTACCAAGGAGGCAACAAATACTTCCAGAAGTCCCAACATAAGAGAAGTAATACCCTACCTAGCCTTAATAATGAGAATAGACAATGGTTGCTCAAGAAACAAAGCTAGTAATAATAATAGCTAATTTAAGCACTTAGTGTGTGTATGATTTAGATTTTGTGAAAAATTTATTTTTTTGGAGAATGTGTGGTTGAAAAGTTACAAATGTACGTGCAAGATTATTTTATTGGATAAATGTGCGGTTGAAAATGAGTTTGAGTGAGAATTGATTTTGGAAAATCTAAACCAAACAACGGCTTAATGATCTAATCAATAAAGCACGTCAGGAAACAAAACCCTAAAGCTGAGTCTAGTTTCCATATTAAAATGGTCCAGCCAAAGACAGATGCAAAATGTATTTCAAAGTCATTCCTGCTTTTAGGAGACTGAAGTAATAATCACATTACGTGTAATCCAGTGCCATAAAATGACAAAGATGGGTCATTTCATGCATCATTATGACTTTGTTTTGCTTTGCATAAACAACAGGTTCAACCGTTTGGAAGGATGTCGCTATAAATACTTCCATTGAAAGAACTCTTTTCACCATTTGAATAATGAAAATTATGTGCACAGAAAAATAATAAATTACAATTTGCCTCAACACATAGGCAACCAAATTCTTTTACACCACAGACGAGATAACCCTGATCAAGAACTACTACAGGCAATAGAATGCATACCTTCGACATAGAGGTTAAGATATCAGCCAAAAAGAAGTCAGCAAATGTTATCGCCTGTCTCCAGAAAGTAAAATAATATGAGAAAAATAAAACTAGATCAATATATTTTATCTGGTTGCAACTGAAACACACAAAAGGTATTTTAAAAAGCCAATCTGATTTATATATGTTCGACATTGGCTCATCAAGAGATTCAGTTTATGTGAGACACCTCATTTTACAAGAGCAGCAAGATGGCTGGTATTTTATAATGAAAAAAGAAAGACAAGAAAAAACCACTCGTGATTGAGGTTTATTTATTTTGCATTACGGAATCATCTCTTTTCTTCTGTGAGTATTTCTTCCAGTTCTATATAATTTCCTTTCATCCATTTCACGGAGGGGCTGGGGATACTCGATAACTATGAATGAACTTGACCAAGCATCTAGCTAAGTTATTGGTGACCAATCTGCAGCCCATACCCATTGTAATTGAGTTTGGATCTATAAATTCTGTTAGCAGGTCTTACCGGATGCCAACCCTATTGAATAATCAAATATCACTCATGATATATTACACCACTAATTTCAAATTTATATATTGAACTATCTAAGAGATCAACATTTTCTTTTATTTCATTTTTTGTAACTTTTTTTTTTTTTTTTGCTTTTTTGGGGAATATTTTCAGCAGACAGTTCAAGCTGATACAGACAAAAAAAGTTAATGGATAAAATTGCATGAATATGAACTTGCCTGGAAAGGAAAAACTATCCTCCACAGAGTCCTTAGCAGAAAGTAGCGAGATGACAAATAGAAAATATCGAAGGGAAAAATGAGAATCATTGCCACAGCAGCATATAGGAACACCTGGAATTGCACATGCAAAAGCTGCTCAGCATAATGGTTTTTAGTGCCAATAGTACTTATCAGTCACATAAATGGCATTGTACACGTTAGCTTTCACCATCATATGCGAATAATTTAGTTATAATTTAGAAAACCAATCAGATTGTCCACCCATATTACGAGGCAAGATGACAAGGATAATGAGCATCCAGCCTTTTTTTTTTTTTTTTGGAGCTTTGCCAAATATACTCCATATGCATCAGCCAGCAGCCGTGTACAGTATATTTGTGCCCACAAAAAGTCCAAATTTATCTGAGTATGCATGTATATACACGCAGAATTTTTGAAGGAATGTATGTCTGCAAGCAGATCTTTTGAAGGATTGGACAGATAAATCATTTCCGGAAGACATAAAAACCTTGCACTCATTCTTTCTTTCTCTTTTTTTCTTTTTTTAAGATTCACTAAAAAATATGAATGATATTATGCAAATACACATGCCTTTAAAATGCATGGTACTCAGTTTCCAGAGCAAAAGCTATACTTTATCAAGAAGTAATGAGGACCTCTCAATTATTTCCCATTCAGGCAAGTTAAAAAAAAGGTGAAATATAAGATACATGCAAGATAAGAAAATGAGAAATCTTCGCCCATTCTAGAAATTATATCTATCTAGAAACATATACCCAAAAAAGAAAAAGTGAAAGAAAAGATAAAGAAAAAGAAAGAAAGAAACAATCAATACAGAACAAGTTTGTGGTGGAAGGAAGCATCTATTACACTGGTTGAGATGCAGCCAATGAGACTTCTCCGTGAGAATAAAGGTACAGATATGCTGTCATACTAGTTGGGACAATGATCGTCATCCAGGTGGCACACTGCAATGGTGAATGAAGTAATTAAAATTTAACTCAAAAATAGCACAAAGTAGATAAATAAAATTTTAATATCAGTTTTTAAGAAAATTCCATCAATTAGCAAGATTCACGAAGATATATAACATGCCCTCGTACCAATTTAAACTCAGCATCAGTTGGTGCAACAAGACATTTCAGCCCATGTGAAGAGAACTTGTAAACATGCTGATGAGCTAAAGAGCCCAGATTTTAGTCCACAATAAGGGACTCACAAACACACACACACACACGGGGAGAGAGAGAGAGAGATATGGCATTAGTGTTTTGGGTCAACAAAAGAATGATACAACACGCATACACGTGTGTGTGTGTGAGACATGAAGGCAAGGGAAAGCAACTTGACATTCATCTACTCTTAAGCAACTAAATCCCTCTCACTACTTGTATGGTCCAGCTATCCAACTGCAACAGCCAACGAATTCCATTGGATGCACCGTCAAACTTTTCGTCGCCCAGCTCAAACTGAACACGATGTAATCAAACTTATGGTTGACTGGGTAACATCAACCCAAGATACTACCAATGTGCCTAAGAAAATGCATAAAATTAAGCCACAGCGACAATACAAGCACAAAACTATCATGAGAATTGAATTTTAAGATAACAGTATAACCTGGATAACTAGGTTTCAAAAGAAAGCTTGGAAAGCATGTATTGCTTGAAAGTGTAAAAGTTCATAACATGCAAGTAAATAGCCAATTTATGACATTGAACGAGGCTTAGGGCAAACAACATAGATTATGTATAAGCTAAAATGATACAGAAAGAAGAGCAAGACTGAGAATACGCCTCATAGTTGCAGATAAGTTCACAACTGCATCTTAGAAATCATGGAATTTTATTTTCAAAGCCCTTTGGAGGAATTCATACTTTGGAAATGGTTAGTAAATATTCTTAGACAGTAAGGCATTAGAATAGAAAGGTAGCAATAGATTTAACGACCAAGGATGTTGTTATCACTAGACAGCAAGCCATTTTGTTTATTCCTGATGAGAACATACCTTCCAAATTTCTCTATGAGTGAGATGACTCTGATCTAGGTCAAAAATTTTTGCATATCCAACATTAGACTGGGCAAAAACCCACAAATTGATTCCCCAAAGCCAAACCATCATGGTCTGTAAAATAACCCATTAGATATTATTAGAGAGAATTTTACAAATATGTGTAATATTAACGCTCAACCGAATAGGTCAAGAAACAGTAAAAGAAATTTCAACTAACCACAAGAAGAAGTGGATTATAGTACAAAAAAGCTTCATACAAAAATAAATCTCGCAGGTCTGCACTCATTCTCATGACTGCCTCCCATCCAAACTGCAATTGTGCACATAGAAACTTAAATCATACTAACAGAAATGAAGTGTGACACCTTGCATATTACACACACGCGCACATAAAAAACACGATTAAAAAGAAAAAGGAACAACCTTACAACAGCTGAATCCCCAGATGAGAAACAATAAAACCTGTATGTCAAGTTAAAATAAATAAATACTCAGAGAAAGGTGAAATGATGCACGTTCAAATCATCAAAGCTCAAAGTAGACACCACTGACACAGGCAAATAAATTGACAGAGAAATCAAACTCAGATTATCTACAGGGCAAAGCTGTGTTGGCAATAGCAGAGACACGTCCTGCATGGCCAAACATGGACTGGCATAACAGGACATGGCAGGCCATGGAAAATAATAATTTTGTTGCCCCCCCCCCCCCCAGGTGGGAGGGGGACTAGTGAAGTGGTACTGATGACACCCAAAAACAAAGATAAAGTGCAATGCAAATGACATCGGCATTAAACAAAAACATAAAACATAGACTTTGAACATGTTCACGTCATAGACTGAAATTTTGCTGCACTTCCATGCAAAAATATATTTGACTGATACAGCAAAAAGTTGAACCGCCAGCAAGTAAGATTCAGGCTTATAAATTACATGAAAGACAAAGCGATTCCAAATCTTCAACATGTCAACAAAAACTAGCAGCAATTTATAAAGTGGCAAAGGAACTATTTGTTTCCAGTTCGTGTATGGTTGCGTTGAACTGAGAAGGACGCAATAGTAAAATAGAAATTAGTTTTTGGTATTCTTTTGTTTTTGGATAGCGAGAAATCATGTGCCTGACAACTCCCTGAAAACTTCTCCTGCAAAAAGGGAGAAAATGAGATATAGGATTATAGCATGTGCACAAGTTAAAAAAGCTGACCCAAACAGAAGCAATTAAACTCCAGCATTTATGTCATGAGCAGTCCTCTCCAGACCTACCCCTGTCCCCTTTTATTCCATTCCTTTTCCTATCTGGTAATGATGGAAGGGGACAATAGAAAGAAAAGAAGAGAAGTCCTCATTCGTAATGCATAATAAACTCTCTATTCTTTTGTACATCTCCTAGAGGCCTTTAAAGTGTGAAGATGCATCAATTAGTGTAAGATTATCAATTTTTAGAGTATATACATAAAATAAGAATTAATACACGTATGTCAACTAGATAAGACACCAAGAAATTAATAGATTTTGTAATCTATACTGCACTAACTTCAACCAAAGAAAAATCTTCTACAACTTATAACGAACATGGCGAACAAACATGACATGGAAATTAATGTGGATGAGAAAATAAGAGCTTGTTTGATTCTCATTGTTTACTCAAATTATAATTTTACTTGCCACTGATTTGACATTTCATTTGAAAACCGCTCAAGTATAACCACATATTTCATACATTTCCAATATACATTCTACCTCTCTCCTCATTATAATTTCCCCACATTTAGACAACTAATGAGAATCAAACAAGCTCTGAGTTTCCCTTATCACTTTGTGCTTCATTTTACCAAGTTTCATGAATGGTTTTCATGGCAAGCAACAAGCCAATATGGCCTCCCATTCCAATCATTTCACTCAATTTCGCGTTTCAGCAAAAATTATACACCATCAAAAGACCAAATCTTCTCTTACTTAAGGAATCTTCAAAGAGACTCTTTATTGTAGGTATGATTCCCAAACAACAACAATAACAAAGTACATTATAGTTAGATAAATAGGTTTGATTAAATGAGAACCAAGAAAAGAGAGATTTAAAACATCCAAATACACCCTTAACATTTCACTTTCCTAGCATAAATTGATTATTCAAGTATAAATATATTGCCCGGTTAAAGTGACACCTTGAATCTCCAAAGTAGTACAGGGGACGGCATAATTGCAACGCTGCTCGGAAGAGCGTCGTGTAGCCAAACCCTTCATTTCATTTGAATCTAAAGAATGCCACTGATCTTCTTCAGCACTATTGCCCAAGTCACCTATGCTTAATGAAATCATTAATAGGGATACACACAACAGCAACATATCCATTCAGAAGAAAACAAATGGCAGATAATGCGAGAGGGCTGAAGAAAAATAATCTCTTACCAAGATCAGAAACAACGGGTCGGCTTCCAGACTTCCGTAAATGCGGACTGTAATTAGGAGCAGAGACAACACCTCCAAACATAGATGGAGATGAAAATGGGTATGGGTCCTTGAATGACCAAGCCTATACCTAACAGCCACAGCTTTAGAAAGGTAACAAAAATATATCCATAACATTTAGGATTTAGGAATGAAGACAAAAGCTGGATGGACAGAGAGAACTCAAATAGGAAGAACATATGCAGATATAATTCAAAATGTTGAGCATTTGTTTTCAGGGAAGAAGGAACTCAGGTGGGATATCATCTGCTAGAGATTAGAATCGGCAGCTGGACGTCAGATCGTAATCTCGAGAAAACAACAAACCACTGCAAACTTTTCAAGAAAAAATGAAATTGCCATGAACATATGATACATAAGCCCAAAAGCTACATAGTGCAAGAAACTTAATAAGCGAGGCAGAGGAGATATGTAGATTACACAGTCGAAATTTTCAGCATAATATTGCTCATCCAAATTCCTAAATAAATGCATTACAAATAAACTCAGAAGTGCAAACTCTTCTCTAGATTGGTGATTGCCATCCTCATAGTTCTTTTTTGTCTTCCCTTTTGTCTTTGCTATCTTATGGCAAAGAGTGTATCTTCAGTTGTAGGCGTATCACCTACTCAAGTGACTTAAACGATGTATAATCCCTTAAAGAATTTCCCTATCAAAATGCCGGTAAGGCTATAACACAAAATAAAAATTATATTGCTGAACTACAGTAACATCCCAGGTCCAGAATAAAATCAGTATCTCAGCATCTAACTTTTGATCGTGAGTCAAGCAACATAAAATCTAGTAAAAGGTATTCAGAGCTCATAGCTCTGTATGTCTCCCAGACCTAATTTTGGATAGCACCTTTTATCAATTATCACATTAGTCTTCTAAATTAATTAGGAAAAAGAAAAGAAAAAAGTCTGTGAATCTTTCTCCTCACTCTTTGTTTCTACCCTGGCTGTTCCATTCAGTTTCACCACGTTGGATCAAGTTCAAATCCTTATACCAGGTTTAACTGGAATGCAAGTCCGGAACAAATTGTAAATCCAACAATGGGAGAACGAGAACAAATAATAATGGTATTATCAATATTTTGCTTTCTAAATTAGGGTGAAAGTCGTCGGAATAGTTAATATTTTAGTCCCTAAAAGCATAATTGTAGTTTTCAGATAACAGAAGGTTGACGAGAGCCAATTTGTTTCATTACGCGCATCATGACAACCACACAGCTACATTTCTACCCAAGTGGAGACATGAAATAGACGCTGATCAACCAATAACAAAAGGTTACTTCCTCCACAGTTTATGTCTGGATCCACATATCAGTGTCCCAATAATCCATGGAGTAATAACTATTAAAAAATGCAGAACGAAAAATACAATTCACTAGAAATCAAAATTAAAACGGAATCCCTGTAAAATCTACCTGGTTAAACGATAAAATTAATTACTGTATCTGCAAATTCTATCGCGTCCTTCGTCCATTTATATCTGAGCGTTGCACATTGATCTGGTCAATCAATTTTCTCCTGGCAGTGATTGCGGAGAAATTCCAAGGGCAAGATCTGAACCTGTGAGTCTCTGCAGGCTCTCTTGCGAATTTATGCAGTTGTGTCGGTTTGAAGGAAGCGGAAAAAATTGGGGTGATTAATTAGATTAGAAAATTCCGCTGATATATGGGATTCCTATTTTAAATATGGCTTCGCTTTACCGTTTATGGTAAAATAAAAAAGCAATTACAGGGGAAATGAAAAAGAGACATTTGATATTCTCGTGTGACATCATTATTTAATAAAAGTGTCTCATATGAGAATGTCACATAATAATGTCTCATTTTTATATTCTTCTAGAATTTTTCAAAATAAAAATAAAATACACTGGGGGTGCTTAATTAGAAGAATTCCGGTGGCCTCACTAGTTGTTTTTAAGGTAAAAAAAATAAAATTAGAGCACGGCTTTTTCAAAGTTGAAAACTTACCACAAAGTTTAGAATGAAGACAATTAGTACTAGTGTTTTTTTTAGAACTCGACAGTGTTATGCATGCACTCCACGTGAAATAGTGTCAGAAAGTTTCTATGAAATCAATAGAAAAAGGTTTGAGAGAATGAAAAAGATAAAAAAAATTCTATGGAACAATGGACGCAAATATTAATGTGCGAGAACAATGCTTGCATTGCGTATACTACTAATAATCGTCAAGTATCCTGATGAAAATTTAAAAATTTATATTAACCCTATTAAATTTGTAGTTTTTTGTGTTACAGTCTGTATAAATTAAATTTCTGAATCTGCTACTGATAATAGTGTGTTGTAAACATTACCTGCATTAAACATTTAAAAATTCTTGCGTTAATTGTTGCATTTTTTATTTTTTTATTTTTTTGTTGGGTGCTTAGTGAAAACTTTCATATACTTGGTGAAAGATTTCTAGAATGATAAAATAAAATAATTTTAGAAATTTTCTTAATTATTTTCACTCTAATTAACTTTGTTTTGTTTTTGCGAGACTTAGAGTAAAATTAATGTAAGGGGAAAAAATTAAGAGGAAAAAGATATAGAGAAAAAACTTATTTCCCAATAATATGTAGGGGAAAAAGGTGAATTGGACACGTAGCGTAATTTAATTGAATCAAATAAGCTGTGGAACAAGTCCAGTGGGGGTGGAAAAAGCTAACAAAGTGTTTGGCAACTAGTTAGATTATAATCTGGATTATAATCTGCGACGTGGCATTATTTTATTAGTTATTTTGTGTAAAAATTCAACAATTGCGGCTTGACTTTTACTTTTTGACTTTTTGAAAAAAATGAAACCAATGAAATAATGCCGTGTGGGAGATTATAATCCAGATTATAATTTGGATAGGTTGCCAAACACATTGTAAATAAGGGGCTGATTTAGATATGGCAATAGGGTAGGTTTAGGACGTGTTAGCCATACCGTGAACCCGCCCCACGAGTCTGGAAGTTGCCTCATACCCGCCCCTTGCCCATGAATTCATGGGGCGAGTCATGGGGCAATGTGGGGTGCAACCATGACCCACGAAAAGACCCATTAATTTTTTTCTCCTTTTCAATCAATTTGATATTTTATGAATTTTCACAAATCTTATATATATATAAATACACACACACACATACGAGTTAGCAATTAGGGTTAGTAAATTAATATACAAGTTTTAGAACTTTATATTAATAATTTACTTCATGCAACACGTATATATATTCCAAGTAAAATGATGTTAACAGTTAAAATATATAGTTGAAGGTTTTTTCCCTTAAGCATTCGAGTTCGAACCTAGAATGCCTCAATTTCTAGACATTTTTAGAATTAAGGGTGTGTTTGATTGTAAAAATTTTCCCTGTAAAATGTCAATTTTCCACATAAATTCTCATTTTAGCCGTGTTTGATTCGTCTTTTTTTCTAGGGAAAATATTTTACTGCTTTTAGGCAAGTGACCATATTTTCCTTGAAAATAAGAAAAATATTTTCTTTGAGGTGGTATGTTTTTTGTTTTCTAGGGAATTGAAATTTCATGTATTTCTTAATATTAGGTTTTTTTAATTTAAAAAATAAATAAATTGCATTACAAACATAAAAAAAAGAAATGTTAGTTTGCCATTTTATTTATTTAATAGCTTGCATCTGGTCATTACCTATCTAGTAAGTTGTAAATTTTTTCGTTAGTTTTCTCGAATTTCTCCTTTTATTATTATTATTATTATTATTATTATTATTATTATTATTATTTTGGGGATTTATATCACATACAATTTCTTGTTAATGTTAACAAATATATGACTGTATAGGCATTTTACAATTTCTAATTATCGGGACAAAGGGTCGCGATCCCCCGAGGGTGAGCTAACCCCAAAAATCTGTCCTCAATTCGGATTGCAAGCTACAACTCGCCTGCGGGGTTTATTAGGTTTTAAGTAAGTACGTAACTCAACAAGAAACTTCCTTACCTGTCTAATTTCCGTTCAAGTCGATAACTTTATTTATCTTCTTCATGTTCATGTGCACTAATAATATCACATTCAAGTTGATAAAAAACTCTCGTAATATTAATAAGGTTTAAATTTTAGTATACTCAAGAAATCAGTTATCACTTGAGTGGAAGTCTAATTAGACAGAATGACAAGTCTGGATATATCAATAATTCTAAAGCTAAGACATTGAAAAAAATACAATTTATATAGAAAACTTGATAATTCATGTGAAAAAAGATAATGAATATTAATTAATTTTTTAAAAAGAAAATAACAAAATTTGGGGAAAAAATATTGTTTCCACGGAAAATAATAGCTATCAAACAGTAAAAACTGAAAAATAACTACTATTTTTAGGTGGAAAATTAAATTAATCAAACACGCTTAATTGATATTTCCCAGGAAAAATAATTATAGAGAATTCAATTGCATAGAATTCTTTTTCTTTCTATGTATTTTCTACATTTACAATCAAACAGTTCCTAAGTTTATTAAAAAAAAAAAGAAAATTCTTAGTGGATCATAAGTCTATAGGGGCAGGTCCAACTTGACCTGGACCTATAGTGGGGCAGATAATGTTGCCCCATACCCGCTCCTTTACCCCAATTAAAGGCGACGGATCAATCTTATTAAGGACAAGTATGTACTTATTTATAGTTCAATGGGACAAATTGTTATCTTTAGGCGGATTTGGGCTTTTTCCCCTAAATTAATTGTGCTATTACAGGGCGTAGATTACTGTTTTTTTCCCCTAAAGTGATTACTGTTTTGATACGCAATTATTTTATCAAATAATTGCGTATTTGGGAAGTTGGGACCGGGCCACCCGTAAACTTCATTCGCTCCCCCTTTCCTAAACCCTCTGCCTCCGTTCATCCAGTTGGATCCCCATTCCACTACCGATAAATAACTCGATTTTAGCTTCTGGATTTGATGTATTTCTAAATTTAATCACTTTTTTTGGTTCTCTACCATCCTTCATGGTTTTTTGGCGCCGCTTGGGTAAGCTCTCAATGTGAAACCGCATTCACTCGGCAGCACGATTTGGCGACACCTGCAGGTTTCTGTAAACCACCATTGATTTCAGTGATAAGTTTGGCTGAACGATTCCGAGGGTATTTATATGTAGAAAAGGAATAACGTTTCGAAAATGGGTACGAGGTGTGGTCGCCTCTGGCAGATTAACGGAATGCTTTTTCAAGAAATTACCGGTCGTTACAGATTTTACAGTGCGGCATCGAAACCGGTGGTGGATGCGAAGAAACTTAAGCAAATGATCTTAAAGAGGATTGAGGAACGAGCCAAGGAGTATCCGGTCAAACCCATGCGCCCTGTAGCCCATGAGGTCCTCCAAGCTCGAAAGGTTCTTTACCATGGTGTGTCGACCCTCATCCAGCATATTCCCGTATGGGCATGCCAGTAATTTCACAATTTTCCCTTATGCATCTTCATTTGGTAGTACGGTTCATCTGTGCATTTTAGTCTATGTTTTGCAATTATCTGATGATATTTATTAACCATTTGGTTACTGTTTAAATAAAGTTTAAGTCTTTGCTTACTGCATTTGTCACTCAGTATTAGGAATCCGTAATGTAAAGGTTACCTGTCATCTAGTTCTTAGTATAACATGCTTGTGAAGAAGAAGACTCGAGGAATCAGTTTGATCAAGGGCAGAAACATATATCCTCCTAGATGGGTATCCCCATGGCCTAATCTTGTCCACTTATCCTATCATTGAGTGTGGCCCCGTATCTGATGTAATTCAACATGACTTAGTTCTTTTCACTGACATGTTTGTTAATTTTAGATAAGAATATATTAATCATTATTCATGGGCTCTGCGTGAAGTTTTCAGCTGTGTTTTTTTTGGAAGTCAGAAATTGGGGGTTGCAGATAAGACGCTTGACTTGAAAAGTATCCAATTTATCTGCCCTGTGAAAATACTGAAGGAAAGTTAACTTTAAATTTACTTGGTTAATCTTACATTCTTCCGAATTCACTTGCTTCATATAGTTGTTTGATAGGATGGCGTTGATTAGAGACTTGGATGCTTCCTATGAATCCTAATATCTCTCAGTTAGAAGCGTATTGCTCATAGCCAATGATTTAGGACATTCATAATTTTTCTCAGGGATGGATCTATAAAAAGATTGATTTTGCAATGCTACTGCTTAATGAAGTTCAGCTTCCTAAGCCAAGAAAAGATGGAACAGAGAAAACCAGAAAGGGTAGGGGGGGGGGGACCAAATGAGTAATACTGTTAGCATCTATTCCTTAGCATTCTGGTATCATCTATATCCTTTTTTCTCAGTTGTTATTGTCTGCTAATTCTTTCTATGCTTCAACCATTTCCTTGTCTGTAGCAAGATGATAGAAAATAATTAATGTTAATTGGGAGAAATAGAATGAAGAGCTCAAATCCTGGTGGAGTCCGTAAAATATTTTAGGCAATGTCAGTTTTCTATTTAATTTCAAAATATAAATAAAATGACTAGCAAATTGAGGGTCTAAATAGCTTGACCAATTTCTGTTTTCAAATAGAACTCCGATCTATAATTTAGGCTTTACTCTTTAAGTGATTATTATTATTATTCAAGATTACATTTGTTTTCAAACTCATTGTCAGCTATAAATTCACTAAAATAATTTTCCATGTGGATTCATAATTTTTCCTGTTACACATTCTCTAGGAATTCAGATTTCACAAAATCATTTCTTAAACAATCAAAATCATACATTGCCTATATCATTGTATTCATGAATTCAAAAAGATGATCTCTATTGTTTCTGAGATGCTTTTTATAAAGAAAAGGTCTCTTGGCAATCACCTTCTTCTCTAATAATCTATTAATATAGCAATAATGACTATGAAATAAATTTTCACATATGAAGTCACAGAAATATTCATTTCTAAGGCGGTTGTCCAATTATTTATTATCATTATTTTTTTTTTTCATTTTTTGTTTTGCAGATACTGCCCTGAAGTATATATTGGTGAGAATGGTCATTTGATTCGAACTTGTGGTGGTTTCCGGCATCAAGCAAAGCACCAGGTCCATAAATGGATTAAAGGGAGCGTGAATCATATACTTGTTCCTGTGGAAACATTTCATTTGCAGAACATGCTTCAGAATATCATTGAACACAATAAGAGGTTTGATTATGATCGTCTTTCAGCAGTTGTAGAGCTATGCTTGCAGGCAGGAGCAGAGCCTGGAGATGAAATTATTTATTCAAGCATTCCAAGTCCAGCTGTTGAAAATGGTACAATTGATTCGAAGTCATTATCACATGATGATATAAGGCTGTTAGCAAGAGGAACTTTGAACGCATGGGAAACTCTTCGATCTGGAGTGCAGAAGTTGCTGGTGGTTTATCCAGCAAAGGTTTGCAAATACTGTACAGAGGTACATGTGGGGCCATCCGGGCACAAGGCTCGCCTTTGTGGGGTGTTCAAGTATGAGAGTTGGCGTGGTGCCCATTTCTGGAAGAAGGCAGGGGTGGACGATTTGGTTCCTCCAAAAATAGTTTGGCATCGACGGCCTCAAGATCCTCCAGTGCTAGTTGACAAAGGACGGGGTTATTACGGTCATGCCCCCGCTGTAGTGGATCTCTGCTCAAAGGCGGGTACAATTCCACCGTCCAAATACTGCAGTATGATGAAAGTGGATGGCTTAGCTCCACCAGTTTGAATTAAAGGTTGTTAGTTTACTCTGATTCCATATATTTGTATTAGGCTTCTATGCAACCCAAATAAATTTAGAATATTACCTTCTTCATTTATTTATTTATTATTATATATATTTTTTCAAAAACGCTACGGATTGTAGGGAGGGAATTTAAATCTAGTTAAGGGTGTGAGAAACTCACCCGATGCCATTAGGCCACATGGGTCTTGGTAAATTTAAAATATTACTTGTTCATTCGGGTGAGTTTGATCGACACAAGATGATATGAGTACGATAGAGAAAATGCAAGGCTGTGTGCCTAATTGTGGATGAATTTGCGTTATGATTTGCACGGCAACAAGGTATGCTACCTTCCGTAGATTCAATTGTGACATTACTGCACCCAACAAAGTGTCTCATCATGTCTCACTCGAACTAGGGTTGCTGAGGATTGATAAAATAGTCAAAGCATTCTTATATTATATAGACCCCTATGCCGCTGGTTATAAGATGCTCGATCCTCATGCGCGCCATCTGTGCTTTGACTACATCTTTTTTGTTATCTGTTTCAGGCACAGATTTCCGAAGACAAGCAAGCCTCATTTGTGCAATCAAGTGAATTGAGTGAATCTTCTATGTTATCTGTTTCAAGTAAGATTTCCGAAGACGGGCAAGTCTCATATGTGCAATAAAATGAACAATTCACCGCGTCAGGGGTCGCAAATGTGTTGACATTTTGGGTTTTTCGTAGACATGACAGCCCAATGTCCACTTCCAATTTTCCAATAACCAGAGATGGACCCTTAAGATGTAAACAGGAAATAATAGAAATGTAGTCTTGGGAATCAATTGCAATAAGGGAGAAAAACGCAAGGCCAATTTTTAGAGTCTTGAGTATATGGCACAACATGTTACCTCATAACTAGATTCAAATTTGAAAGATAGTGTTGCTCAAAATGGTGTACAGTGACAAATAAACAAGAAATATCTACCATGAAATATGCCATCAAATTTATCTTCACATTTTCACTGCTATTCTGAACCATCCGGGAATGAATCTAAAGCATCTTGCTTGCCGTTGACATAGAATTCGACTCTGCCAGCATTCTTGCATGTTTATCAGGATGGTAATTTACATGAACAACAACTGGCTTCATTTTCTTCAAATTAGTATCTTTCCGGACAGTTTTGAAGAGGACCTTGCTGTTCATGAAGAGATAGAAATCCATAGTTCTCTTGGAGGCATGAAGTCCTGTATAGCCGGGATGTGAAGGGAAGAACAACTCTTCATTGAAAACTGCTTGGTCCCAAACATTTGCCTGGCGAGCCATCCTGTCAGCAACTCGATCCAAAAGCTCAATTGAAGAAATAGTTGGCCTTATATAAAAGAAACCAGAATTATACACCCATATCCTCATTGTGTGAGCATATCGAGCCCAACCCATAGCAGGTTCGTCAAAAACATCATTATAGCCATAAGTTGTCATGTTGTTATGACCATCTGACATGGACTCTACATCAGAATCCCTATACAAATGATCAAATGGATTCTGCAAGTACACTATATCAACATCTGAAAGAAGAACGCTATAACCCAGCTGCAGAAACTCCCTCAAGATACCGAATTTCAGTCCAGAGACAGCATGATTACCCCCTGTCTTTCCAACAGAATCAACTACTTCATCCGGTTCCCTCTTGTACACTGGGACATCATTTGACTTGCAAAAATTCACGATTGCATCATCTAATGCAACTACGAGGTAGTTAGTGAGACCCACTTTCTTAATGCTGGTAAACCAGACCTCAAGCATGGCTTTGACATTTGAATTGGCAAGGGCAACTATAAGCTCTTTTCCAACAGCAACCTTGGCCAAGATCTTTGCAAGTCTTGGGTTAACGCTTTCATCAGGAATGATAGTTGGATTAGTTCTCAAACCCTTAACAGTACCAAAAGGCCCAGCTTTATGTGGTTCACTCAACACCATAAACTGTTCGCGTGCCTGGTCATTTCCCTGTTCTGCAAGCCGTAGCTTTTCGTTCAACTCTCTTACTTGCTTTTTCAGCTCCCCATTCTTCTCGGACAACCTCATAATGTCCGTTTTCAAGATATTCAGTTTTTCAGTAGATTCACATGACGACAAATCCACCTATGTATCATATCACCAAATACTTGAGTATATAAAGAAGAGCTTTACAGTTAGCGATCTACTTTTTTTCTAATTTTTTTCTAGAAATAAGAGAGAGAATGAGTGGAGATTTGTGTAGAACACGTGAGTCCCATAGATATGGACATGATTTCTTTGACCAAATTTAAATTTGAAATAGAATGAAATAAAATTAGAACGTTAACATGGGCGAATTCAATTACATTCATGAGGAAGTTAAACATCAACTAAACACAAACGCTTGTTCTTTACATTCATATGCAGTATAAAATTTGTCAAAAGTACATAAAATAGATCTTCTCTTTCCCCTATTTTTCCCAGGGATTAATATGAGTACAGTATCCTTTTTGCAAGAATATGAGATTTTCCTTCACATTCAAATATTTACAGTTGTTTTTTCAAGTTACAATACATAAATTATGATTAATATAACATAAATCGTTGCTCGATTAACCAATTCCAAGCAAGGTATATTTCTGAGGAAAATTAAGTTCAAAGCCCAATAACGGAAAGGTGTCAACTGCCGCATTAATCTTAACATAATCACAAGTTTAAATGCAGAACTACTTGAAAGTCAGAAACTGCAGCTCTTCTAATTTCAAAACCTATGAATAAACAAGTCTATAAAAGACGATAAGGAGAATTATTTCTCAGAAACGTGTAGAGAAAGCTAAATCAGCAAATCGGAGGCGAAAGGGGGTGGGGACTGGGAGGAGAAAGCTAAATCAGCAAATCGGAGGCGAAAGGGGGTGGGGACTGGGAGGATGGTTACCTGAAGATTTGATTTGGAGAGTTTACGATTTTTAGTAGTCGGATTGGAGGAGAAGAATCCATTAGGGAAGGAGAAGGCGAAAATGCATCCCGCTAGAACTCCGATCCCGATTGCGATGGCGATTCGCGATGCTCGGATCGATGATTGGCTGTTCTTCTCTCTTCGACCCCCCGCCATTTTTTCTTATAGTGAAATTTTCCTCACTTCCAAAAAAAAGAATATCAAATAGCATCAAGCAAACCACACTGAACTTCAAAAAACCCTCAATTAAACTCTATATTTTCATCTCTTTTTTCTTTGTTTAAGGAAGTAACTGATTGGAAACTGAAACCCAGAGAATGAAGAATTTGTTCTCTTTTCAATAAAATTTTTCTCAAGGCTGCGGGAAATGGCACAGTCGTGGATTGACTGTACACATGCCGGCCAACATGGAAGTAAAGTCCGGTTAAGGGTTAGTTATTAATTGATCACTGAACTTTGGTCGAATTGTGACTTGGTTACCGAATTTTATAGTTTTATTATACTAAAATATACTTCTTTTTGCGGTGGAACTTGATTGTAAATTTGGACTTAAAAAAAAAATTGTTTGGAGGGGGGGGTGGGGGGGGAAGAAGATCTGTGAAGATTTGTAAACACAATTGAGGGGGAAAAGTACTTTAGATTATGTGTTAAGATAGTCCAGAAAATCTCACTTAAAATGTTAGCATTATTAACTTTGTTTAACTAGTACCAACTATTGTGGGTAACACTTCAAAGTATCAAGGGCCACAATTATATTTCATTTAAGAAATTTATATAATACTTATAAAACTAAATATAACATTCTAAAACTCTCTTAAATTATTATAGCACTTCTAAGATGAAGGGAAAACCTAAATTTCGATTTTCCCTCCCTCACAAGCCATACAATGTGAGGGCTAAAAATATAAAATGGGGGGGTGAAACCCCAAAAGAATGGGTGAAACCTCATTTCCCCCTATTACCCCCACCCCACCCAAAAAAACAAAAAACCATCACATTGGAAGTATATGGAAGAAATTATATGTTTTAAAATGTGAGATTCAATATTGTGAGATCGAAATACTGTTTATAAGTATCTATTTTAAAATGTGATATTCAATATTGATTTGAACATTACTAGTTACCTCTTAAAGCTATGAGTCAAAACTTGCTTGTCTATGTGAAACACAAAAGGCATTGTTCTAAAAAAATTTATTAGACAGTGCTTATATTTAAAATTTGAGTTTTACGTTTCATCACCCATTACACTTTAACACGCATTAATTGCATTTTTATGGTGTATTGGTGCACTTAGAGGATCCTTAATTCAATATTTGACCTCAACGCTTTTCTACGTCTTATACTTTTGAGAACATTGACAAAAGGTATTTGTTAGATTAAATAAACTAATCGTACTAATCCGGATATTTCTCTACTCCAAATTGTACTTAAGCACTAAAAGTGCATACTAATCAGCTCAGTGTTCAATAATTGATTATTCCAACTCATTTGGAAGAAGTTAGATCTTATATGAATATCCATTTTCTTTTTTTCTTTTTCTTTTTTTTTTTTTTGATAAGAGTATAAATTTTCATTAATCACTTCAAACGACACAAAATGGGTACTTCAAAGTTCGGGGTCTAATAAGTAATCGGAGGAGAAGTTCAGTGACTGACGAAATAAAAAATTAACCTGCTAACGGTTGTTTGGGCTGGGAAGGGTAAAGTCAACCGGTTGAAGGAGTCACACATGCACGACTGCAAAGTGCAGCTGGCTTTACCTAATTCCTTTTGACTATTATACTATATGTATTAATAATAATAATAATAATAATAATAATAAATTGGGTATTTATTAATTAACATTTAATTGTTATTATTCACAAACATGTATGAGGTTTGTTTGGCTAATCTTTTGAGATTACTTTTTATTTGGTGCAGTGAGTCAAAATGTTAAGAGAATCTCTAATGTATAGTCATAATCATGAAATAAATTGATAATTGACAAAAAATACTTATTTAACACATTAAATGCTTAACATTGTCATAGAGAATGACATCTCATGACATGCTCTATGAAAATGTCAAGCATTAATTTATCCAATCAAAAAATTTCTCTATTTCTTTTTTTTTTCAAAATCTCTAACAATAATTTGCAAATATACAATATTGACATTGTTGCATTGGAGAATTTTTTAAATGTAATGTCAATATTTTTTGACACATATATACCTAAGACATTTTACATTGATTTTGTATTAGAGATGCTCTAAGTAGGGTGATTTACTTGAGTCGGTTAAGTGCAACTCCCAATGCTAATGAACTCATGCAAAGTTCCTAGTAGTAAAGAATAAACAACGCACAATTAGCATCGTCTCACTTGATAATATCACTAAATTACATTGCATATATTGATACTTCCTCCATTCCGTGAAAATAATCTTATTTCTATTTTCACATTGATTAGAAAATTTAAGTAACATTCTTGAAAAAGTAAAATTTAATAATGTTTTTTCTAATATACACATCAATTTAATTATTTTTACACTTTGATAGCTCTTATTTGTTAATATAAGAAAATTAAGAGATTAACTAACAAATGTCACTGTAACTTAAGACAGATAAAAAAATGAAAAGTAGATTATTCTCATAATGGGGAGTAATATGTTATCACACTCACACTTCACTAAATTTTTTCAAGTCCAGCGAAAGATAATAGTCAAGATTACGTTGAAATCATTTAAAAATAAAATAAAAGAATTAAAATTTTTATATTAATCTGAACTCAATTTTGGATAAGTTTGCTAAAAAAAAAACCTCAATTTTGGATAAAAATTACTAATATTACCCTCTCTGCTCTTCAAATATACTTACATTCTATTTTTTTGTATATATTTTGTATATAACATAACGTGTATTCTTATCAACAAAATAAAGCAACAAATTAAAGAATACATATTAAGAAAATACAAGGGAGAGGATATAAGGGGAGAAATTCTAATGAGAGATAACCTCTTCCCACCTACAGCCCCTGATCCCCCAATAACGAGGGGCCATGTGACAGGAGGCTACTCCCTACCTCCTCTCCATAGCCCGACCGATATAAGGGAGCTCGGTTTGAATTGATCTCTGGCCTGAAAGCGCAGAGCATGGTTTGAACACATGATCTCTAACCTGGAATTTAAGGATTGAACCACTGGCTCATAATACAAACTTTTTTCATATTTATTTATTTTCATTATCGTAAATAGGATAATCCCAACATATATAATGTATTAACCAGAATATCCAGTGTGTATCATCATATCTTGATTGCACTGAAGATGTCTCAAACAGGGGACACTGCCACCCGAACAATCCATATTTATTCCAAAATTCAAAATAGTTTCATATAAATAGTTATGGTTTGTAACAATATTTTCAATAAAACATTTTTCGCGGTTGTAATAATGCCCCAAAAATTGTCACGAAGACAATCCAGTGTAGTTTGCATTGCTACTCTGGTAAGCATGCACTACGCATACAACAAAAGACTCAAGAGGAAACTACAAAAAATCAAACTCCTCAAATACGAAATTCATGAAAACCAAAACTCAAAGGAGGAGACACAAAAAGGGAGACGCAGGAGAAAAGGAAAACGAATTAGGGAAAGCAACTCTATAGCATAGAAATTGTTGATTCTCTTTCTATAAGTTGGAAGGAATATTCACCTACCCTGTCATTATATGTACAAAAGCAATCCCCAAGAGGCAAGAGTGCACTTCAGTGTTCACGACAAACAAGCAAACAAGAAGTATCCATCATATCGCTGGAACTAAAAGCTTTGTTTCATGAGTATTTCTTGGAGGCTGACCCCTACGAGAGGCTATGATGAACAGTCTCTAACTAGAGTTCTTTTGTTGTAGCACTTTCCTACACGGGAAAATGCACAAGCATCAGAGTCAAATTTCTACAGAACTATAAAATATATATAACACAAACAGCATGATTAAACATTGACAAACAATCAATAATACAATATAACAATGGAATTGGAGCTGCAATCTCAAACTATACTTGCACAATCTTCGTACATCATATCATTTAAAAATCACATCACAGTCCAACAACTCTCATTATTTGTGTAAAACTTTACATAAACTTTTTATGTAAAAGTAGCACAATGGAATTGGAATCATACCACACTTGCACAATTCCTTGCACAAATTTTTACACAAACGCACTTGGCAAGATCCTCTTTCTCACACATCACATCATTTAAAAATCACAAACTTTTAAGAATAAGCGCAGCCGCCAGGTAAGCTTTTTAGAACAATGCCTTTAGCATTTCATACAGACAAGTAAGCTTTGAGTCATAGCTTTAAGAGGTAATCACTAATATGTGGTTTCACTTTCTATGATATGTCCTATTTTAACATGCATTAGTATTAGAAGATTAACTAATATTTAGTTAACTAGATTAACTATATGTACATATACAAGCACACGCGTGCACAGGATTACTAAATTTGGCTCCCATTGAAGATGCAGTTTTCCTTCATTTCACAGGGGACGCGGATCAGCTGATCCAACAATCACATGTTCAACCGAGCATTATGTGAAGCAATACAAGACAGCCACCAAAATTGACAATAAAATAAAAATCTAGTCTGTATTCATCTGTATATCTTCGTCTGTATGTGTTTTGGTAGCTTTTTTGGGGGTGGGAGATGAGAGAGATCATACCTTATGGTCACTGGCAATATAAGAAACAACTACAGTGATGTCATCAAGCTTGCCACCATAATAACGGAAACCAGCTTCCTGGGCAGCAGCAGAGAAAGGTGTTTGTCTGCTTTTGTCCTGCGCCCTTTGTCGTGCCAATGCAGCTATCTTTTGTGCTGTTACCTGAGGCCCTAAGCCAGCTCTAACTGCATGGACCACCACTGCAGTAATATCATTGTTGTACAAGTTGTCAAAAAGCCCATCTGTACCAGCAACTATAACATCTCCTGGAGCAACAGGAATGGTAAACACCTGCACCACACATAAAGCCATCAAATTCCGAATAGATTCATTTCCATGAAGTGGAATGAACCTGATTGTTAAAGAATAACAAACTAATAAAAAGCACTCATCTGCATTGGCCCCTTACGTTGAACATTGCATATACCAGTAACCAACGACTATAACAACCATAAAATATTAAAATTTCAAGGGACAGAAACTAGGGATTTCACTAGGAAGCGCGACAGAAAAAAAAAATAGGAATTTCACTAAGCAACAATCAAAAATCAACTTGAGGAAGAAGGTCATGTGAATGCACTTCAAGGTCAGTGTAGAAAAATAACAATTTGAAAGCAAGTGACCATTGCCAATATGTCAAATGTAATGCAAGCATCCAATGTTGTGCAGAAATTGGTCTCCTGGGTTGGATTCAAGAGGATTCTTAAGTGTTTTAGTAAAAAATGAGTTACTCCAAGAATCCATGTAACATAACATCGACCTTCCAGCCTGTTACAGGATTTCAAAACCAGTGTATTTTAAACTACAGTACTATATAGTTGATTGATTATTATCAATGAAATACAAATGTTATTTAAGTCTTCTAAATAAGAGAAGTCAACAGTGTTTGAACAAAGAAAATGACAACCATAACCATACAATCTAACAGCCATGGTAAAACACAATTTTCATCTTTTCTTTTTTTTTTTTTTTAAGGGACAATTTTCATCTTTTCTTCTTGGCCAGCATTCACAAAAAGGCAAGTCATGCAATTAACGTTCACTTGTTTACAAGATAAGTAGATTCTTGCAAATGATTATATTCCTTATGTGAGCTGCTCAACAATCAAAAACTACCGTTGACGAAAAGAGAGTATAAATGGAAGATGTTATATCTTACCTCTCCAGAGCTAGGCAAATCTCCAGCATTACCACTCTCCAGTTGATAAGTGAAATTAAAATCATGTTGCTGAACGGGAGATCTAAAAACTGTACATCCATCTCTAATCACCATAAACCCACTATCTCCTAGATTTATGGCATGCAGACCCTACAGAGACACGTATATTAAATGTGATAAGCAAAAAGCCCATATATTAAACACTAACAGTTTAAATAGCTAGAGGAAAAACTTCCTCAGAGATCAAAAGTTCGTAACTGAACATTTCCCCTTGTAAAATGATGAATGTATAATTTGAAATGACCAGTAGTGGAGATTGAATAAAAATATAATTGTAACTAGGAAAATGATGGGGCCCACAAAATGCGGTTAAAACTGATTCAACTTATGCAAGGAAACAAACCCTATTAATCAAGTAAATAACCATAACCGCATATCTCAAGTTTTTAACCCTTGAACATCTTTCTCATGCCTAGTGAATGATGTTACCAAAAGTATTTAGTTTATCATATATTCTTGAAATAAAAGTCAAATGCACGACACCTTATCTGTGAGAGCAATAATACAAGCTGTAGATGAACCCTTGGCTTTCGTGCTTGTGTGTGCTTTCTCCAGAACCCTGGCTGGATCAATTGAACCCCTTGGTTCTTCTTGAATTGCATTGACTGAATTAGACATAAGCTCACGAGCATATTGCCCTGCATCAACACCAAGATCAGCCCATCCACCAACACCATCAGCTACACCAATTGCTTGTTCATCTGAGCAAATAAAATGAGCATCCTCTCCACCCGTTTCTTCTTTATCAGGATGGGGCAGATAACATGATGCTGAATTTAGCTTTAACGTTCTGTCACGTGGCATCTTCCTGGAATCAACAAGCAAAAAAATAAATATGAAAGGGCCTTTTGAAATAATCAGCACTATTTTAACCAGCCAGACACTAAATGTATAACTGATACACCTAGAGAAAAGAATAAAGTTCCAATGAGTATCGAATGGTTTTCACACTATCTCTAGTACCGAATTAGGCCTGCTTTCTGCAGTCTAACAATTCTGGAAAATTCCAAACAATATCAAAGGGGAAACTTAACAAACTTACTCTCAACAATTATTTGCTAGTATTATCTGAAAAAAGAAAAACAAAAGAGTATAAGAACCATATGTTTGCTCAAGCAAGACAATACAAATTACAAAACAAATTAGCGAAATAAACAATTATCAACTTGAGATCTGCAGTGCTACGTCAATTTCTAAGCAATCAACTCTGAATTTGTAGAATATGATATGAGCATATAAAACTTGTTAAATTTTTGGACCACTAGAATTAACAGCTTACATGTTAGAAAGGACGACATGTACAGCAAATCCACCCCCCTTCTTCTTTTTTGTCTTGTCACTTGATTTAAAAGTTAAAACCACTGGGGATGGCCGCATGCAAATCATTTAAATCAAGACAAACACAATTTAATCTACAATGTATCCTTAACTTACAATTAATTGCAACTTCAAACACTAATCAAACAAAAAAAGTTGCAACTAATTAGGCACCTAGTTATGCACAAAATCAAAGGTGGGCTAGAACTAAGAGAATGATGTGTGTGAAAATCAGAGGAAGTAAAGGAACATACAGGTTAGAAGAATTTGCCGAACTTGAATGCAATTCCTCCTGCATGGAGCTATCAAATGACACGTCAGAAGCAGTACCAGTAGAGGAACATGCAGGTGACGAGGTATAGAAACCCTCAAACCCAAATAACGGGTATGAATTGGATCTGCCCTTTCTCTTTGCAACATTGTATATAAAATATCCATAGAGCAAGAAATTATTGGGCTGTTCTTTATTCTTCAAGCTCATGCTAGCTTTTCTAAAATTATCGAAGCTCCTGTTGGAAGAAGAGAAGGCATGATATGCTGCTACACCATGTTGTACTGGCCTAGAAGTCAAATTACTGATAGAGCAATCTGAAAGAGCTACTCTAGATCCACAAACAGCCATAAGAGCCTTTTCAGAATTGATGGCAAAAGAAACCTGACCCAGATCTGATAGAAGACGATCAATGTGATACCCACAAACTTGAAATGAGGGCCCTGAAACAGATGGTATCGAGATTGCTCGTGAAAATGCACCAACAACTGAAAGATTCCTTCTACGATTGACTATATGCAAATTTGCCTGAACAGCAGCAATTGTACCAGGCCGTAGAAATACGTGCAGCTCAGTAAATGTTGTTGAACACACAGAATGGAATGACCTTGAGTAGCCTAGCAACAATTTCCCTTGGCCAATCAAAACCTCTACTGGATATTGGATTCCACTTTCTGTCAATGTGATTGATCTTTGGATTCCTCGCCAGAATGATAAACCAAATCTTGAGAAAGAATTATGGGGCATTGTCATCACTCGCATGAACAAATTCTACCACGTGATTCTTAAAGAGGACGCAACCACAAGTACCACAAAAGAGAGAATATCTCATAACTCCTAGGGCATCTATTTATGAGAATACAACTCAGGACCACCGTACCACTCCACAAGCATAAGGCGAACAAAGAAACCTGGCACATTGAGGATGAAGAGAAAACATAGTGAGAATAATGTGGAGCATCTTTACCTGGTAGAAAAGATGGCACTAGATAAATATCAGTAACTAAAGCTTGGGAAATCAAAGCATGACACACCAAGATTTTATCTGCTCTGCGCATGATTAGGCAAATACTTCCCCAGACAGACGGAAAAAACCTATAAACATACTTAGTAATTCTAGCTATTCCAATTCTCCATAACCAGAATTAGAGACAAAGCAGGTTTCTTCACATTATTCTATTAATTTTACAAGTACAGTCTACTCAGATATGTGCAGGAACATAACAACAGAAGATGGAAAGTATAATGACTATGGTTGAAGTTCATACAGCCTTAGAACACTACCCAAAGAATGAATTGACTAGAAAAATATATGCATATATATCACTATATGAGTTATACTAAGATAAAGTTCATTAGCCTGTTAGAGAAAACTCTTGCTTTTACTCCTTGTATCAGTGCTTCCTCATGAAGCCTCCTTAGACCAATTCATTAGTGGATGCATTTTAAGCAGCAAAACAATTTTCAGAATATTACTCAACCATGTTTAAAGGCAGCTTTCGAGTTTCAAATGATAGTTTTGGCTTTTCAAAAGCCACCGTAAATGGGCTATTTGAGCTTAATTCTTGGATGACCTTTTAAGTAGCAAAAGCAATTTCAAATTATTACTCAAAAATGTACAGAAATTGCTTTTGAGCTTCAAGAACTACTTTTGGCCCTTCCAAAACCACCTCAAATAGGCTATTTGTTAGTTCACCACATTATGAATCTTTCACCTGCATTCACAAAGAAGAGAACACAAGGAACACAAGAAAATAGAAAACTATTTAGAACACCAGAAAATATAAACCTTTTTTTTACTTACATTATAAGAAGACCTAAGAGACCAAATCAGTGAAGTAACAATGAAAGCACTGAAGCAAATCTGACTGTTTTATTTGCAATGAAATAAGAAAATGTCTTCAGACTTTCTTTTTCTGTCTTTATCCTTGAGAATGGACATGGAGGCATCTTGCCATACTAGTCTCCCTATCCGGAAGATGCAAGCTCCATTCAGCAGGGCCCTTCCACAAAAGGCCCATCCATGCTGCGCCAAAGGTTCAAGTTCATTGCTGACAACCAGGCAGTAATGATCTTGATCATCAATGGGAACAATAGGCTCAAGAAGGTAGAAGACATGCAGCATGCGCAGATTTGGATTTCTATTGTATACGTCCAAAATATTTTCTTATCTGTAACTAATAGAACATCTTCGTTCTTTACATTTTCCTCACTTTTTCGCTTTTGTATTTGTTTTTCCCTTTTTTTTAAAATTCTCTTTATTCAACGGATCTGAAAAAGGGCAAAACTCCCCGAGATCGTTGGTAAAGATTTGGCATCATATAAAATGGAAATCCTGGTTTGCAAATAGAAATATTGAGATACCTCCGGGAAGAAGGAAGATATATTGCATAGCAGTTTCAACTTTCAAGGGGTGGCATGTGCAACAATAAAATCACTCAATAAACCAAACCAAGCAAACACTTGTCAGGAAAGCTGTGGCTCCATAATCCGAGTACAGAAAGAACTATAACCAACGCTCTCATGATCATTTAATATCGTCAATTCATTCAACAAAAAAGGGGGGAGCAACCGAGAAAGAAACTAAACTCAGCAGGTCAAACCAAATAACAGCTCCAAAGCCAACCAAAGGTTCGCTGTCAAATTCAAAGTAAACATAAAATATGACACATAAATTATGACCCTCAATTATAAGCTCGCCTACAGAACGATTCGCAAGTGGATTAGGAGCCGAACCTTAATCAGTGAAAAGGGAAAGAGATCCAAAGTCCCAACGTGCAACGACGATACAGCAGTAGAAGCTAACCACCAAAGCCCAGAAATAAATCACGGTTCATGATTTGAATTCAAGAATGTTCGCGCGGTTGTTCGTAAAGAACCACACACGCCACCAGGTTCTCTTCCAACGATTTTAGCCGTTGAATGTTGCTGAAATGGTAAATCCAGAATATCCGGACAAGATAGTGATTTGGGGCTGGATAATTGGCTGCACCTCCAAACCCTAGGCTTTGACTAATACAGCTCAATTTGAAAATGGGAACTCTCAGATTTCCAATACCGACATGTTTGGTGTTTTATTGCAAAGAAGTCATCAAGTCTTGTTTATTTGTGCAATTATTTCCCTTCCTTTTTTCGACTATCATCCATCGGTCAGGAGGAAAAGAATGGGGCCGTCGGGGGCTGCCGGCGGCAAGCGCGGGTTTGATGTGTCTGTTTGATTCAATTTATAGTAATTGATTTATAAATAGAAATTATAAAATATTGAAATGAGTGGTGTAGATTTAATAGAAGTTTGAAATTTGTGATCATAAATAAGCAGTTGTTAAATCAGTAGTTAAATCAGTGATATATGAGATTATAATGTATTTTGATAAAGAGGATCAAACAATAGCTATTGTTAGTGGGGTTTTATCCTCCACCTCCACTCCAAGGATGGACGACCCCATGTTACTTTTCATATACATGATTTTTTTTATACATTTTTAAATGTGATTTTTGAAATTTCACATGGGACTTTTCTGCGTGTATGACTTTTTTCGGATGATCAATGTACGACATTAATATGACTTTTTAAATTCGGTATGTGACTTTTTCTTATATATTATTTTTTCAATATGAAATATGTACGACTTTAAACATGACTTTTAAATTTCCATATCTGACTTTTTAGACGACACAATATGGAAGTGAAATATACTTTTTTGTTTATAGGGCCCCCACGGACCCTTACCCGAAAAAATTTGCGTATGCGTAAAGGGTTCATCAAATGCTTCAGCTTCAGTATCATCTCTATGAAAAAAGCATTATGTGAAGTGCATTGTGTTCTTTTTCTACGTGCTAGATTGTACTCAAATATATGAGACTAATGCGTCATGTGTAGAATTAGATTGTACTATACATTACAAGTATCTTTTATTGATATTATTTACTATTATTCAGCGTGGTGATAATGCCTCAAGAATTGTCATAAAGACAGTTCAGTGTAGTTTGCATTTCCACTCTAGTAAGCATAATAAATCAAATTTCTCAAATATGAAATTCATGAAAATCGAAACTCAAACATTGTGGCACAAAAAGGAAGACCCAGAAGAAAGAGGAAAACGGATTAGGGAAAGCAACTCTATAGCATTCCGTACTCCTAAGATAATTATTATCAAAGATTGTCTTTTTTAATTGCTTTGACAGCAAATGATTAAAAAAGGGACCTACGTACATTTTCGGTCATGTTCATTGTGGAAAGCTGAGAGTGGAAGAAGGGATCAAATTTTTTAGATAAATTGCGAAGCAGATGGAACCAATTGTGTTTCATTGTGCATCTTTGGTCCAAATGATTGGGCGTCGCATATGCATATGAATTAGCAAAGGAACTAACCGTGCGTGACAAGTTAATCCAGACTTTTTTTGTTTTCTTATTACGAGTAGACACGAGATTATGTAATTGGGAATCTTTAACAGAGGGGATTATTATAAAAGATTGTACACACCTAAAAACTACAAGTTCATGACATCTATACACGTCAATTTAAAAAACTAAATTCTTGTTGGGTTAGACCATGTCGCAAGTTTAATAACTTTCTTTTTTTTTCCTTTTTTCATTCCATGCATTGCTGTACTTGAATCTATATTTATTTTTAGCTACAAGATGAGTCTAAGCAAGGGTACTGGTTTTGCTTTGTCGGTTCATTTAATTAATTAATTTTTATTTTATGCATCCTTAATTGCATCCGGTGTCACGATTTTAACAAGCTACTACACCTATAAGTAGGACAATATTATTATTAAGATAGTGCTACACAAATACCTATCATAGAGATGGATGCGAACGTGGTGGTATATGCTCTATCTTCGGCTGGTGAAGATCATTCCGAGTTTGGTGCTATTATTCAAGACTGTAAACTCCTTCTGCAGCAACACTTAATGTGTAAGGTCACTTTTGCTAAGCGTCAAGCTAATATGGTTCCACACACGGTTGCCAAAAGGGCAAGTGTTAGCACCAGTTCTTGTTCTTCAAATGATGTACCCAACTCTTTTAGTTTTAATGATAATTGAGCTTTTCCCTTCAAAAAAAAAAAAAAAGAAGAAGATAACGCTACACATACACCCCATCTTGTGTCCTCCTCACCTCCACCCTATTGAATTCCTTATATATTGGGAGAAATTGATGTACTCTGTTGAATTCCTTATATATTGTGAGAAATTTCGATATATAAGAAATTCAATAGCGTGAACATGAGATAGAGTGGACAAATATCATTATACTTATTCTTATGGTACAAATAATAAACACATCTATGGTGCGGTTATACATATAGTACACTGATCCCAAAAAGCATCTCCAATCGAATGTTCATTGAAGAAATTTTTCTGCCACATCATTCAAAAAAAACTAATGTGGTAATAATGTCTATAGAGATCCACTCTTTGTTTTTCAGTCTCTCTCTTTTCCACTACTGAATCAACTGCTCATATCTTAGACGAGTTTCACGTTACTTCGTGCAATTCACATGACTATTGGAGATGCCTTATACCAATTTTTATTAATTCTAGCCACATTGGAAGCAATTCATCTTATACAAGACCGTGCATCATCTTTCATAAAAAATGCGGAATCTATCTAAATTGTTGTCAGATTCTAAAATTTGGATATGAAATGCATTGTTTATTTTTTGGCAAGTTATGTTTTTGTATGCTAATGCTATTAAGATGTGTAATGGTGATACCTCTTTTCTTTTCAATGATGCACTTGACTTCCCATAATTGTTTACCCTCTCTTTGAAGAGTTCCATCACCCTTTCTTGGCTCATGGAGAAGGCAGATTGGATCCTTGGGAGATTTTTTTTTTTAACTCTTTTCTGGTCTCTGTTGCGCAGTCCTCCCACGATGGAACTCTCTTGAGTCTTGCCAATGGGTTCACTCAGAGCTTTTATTTCACAAAACCGCCCCACTGTTGCCAGCCCATCTTTCCCCTTTTCCCTTGTCCCTTTTGTTATGAATCCTTTGAAGAAAATTTACTCCTGTATACACTTTTTTATCTCCTAAACCTCAGCTTTGACGCCTTATTCTCTGTCTTAGAGCAAGATTAATGTAGTGGAGAAAAGTAAAAGGGAAAAAACCTATTTCCACTGAGAATTCTTTGAAGCCGATCATGATACCAGGTAGAGCGAATGCTTTAGCTTGGTCCCTAAACCCAGAAGCTTTCACTGTTGCTGTTGCAAGAGCAACACCTGATCCACTGCTCAAAACTCCAAGAGACCAACTACTAGGAAATGGTTGCACTCCCTTTCATCTGTCCATACATTTTGCTTAATCTTAGCACTGCTGAGTTCCATGTGCATCAAAGTATTATCAATCATTTCATTCTTAGAGATGATATTGGTTTGGACACCCACTTTATGAAGAGGCTTTGGAGGATGTTTTGAAGTATCCACTGGAGTATGCTGCTCTAGATTTGTCCATCACAGATCTTTTTTATGCTTGCCAACCAGAAATTTTTCAATTTGAGTTTTTCGCAAATGACCATGTTCGATGCTTCACTGCACAAGAAAGTGCAAGTATGATTCAGAAAGTTTTCTCAATGGCGACTACTCAAACTCCAGGTTTGAAGGGCGATCTCGAAGAAGTTGATCAAGGTAAATTCAAGTCGCTCATTTTGCTGTGGAAGAAACACAAAGAAGAAAGAACGCCTGTGCTCGATGGACTGGCAGGAGAATTTTATGAGCTGCAAGGATTAGATGACCCAAATAGTGATGGAAAACTCTACCAAATGGATCTCTCTTGATTTGGTTTCATGGCCTGATCAGTGGGGGGGTGCTTTCCTCTGTCTTTTAATGATTCCCGATATAGTTTGTTATTTTGCTTTCATCTGAGTCTGTTTTGCCTCAGTGTTGTCCTGATCTGGTTATATTTTTCTTTTTCTTGGCCCCTTCATTAGAGTGCGTTTGACACGAAAAGATGGAAAATAAAATTTTTTCCAACTTTCATGGAAAATATTTTACCTAAAGAGATGTGAGAATTGATTTTCTAGGGAAACGGGAAAAATTATGCATAAAAAAGGATTGTACCATGAAATTTCAATTCTATTTGCATTTGTCAATCAAACACACGAAGACGGAAAAATTTTCAGAAATTTGACATTTTTCATGAAAATATTTCCAATCAAACAACCTCTTATTGTTGTAGGTTTGGTAGTGTGAGATAGAGCTGAGTTTCTCTAAGCTTTCTTCCGTACTTTCTGTTTTCTTGGTGACATAAATAGATATTCATCCAAAAAAGTAAAGTAGGGCAATTTGCTTAGTTGCTCCAGTTGTACATCAACTCCTATTCTGCTGCACATGAAGCAGTACAAAATTCTTATCGTATTTGAAAGTATAAGTGAAGCAGAATTAGTGCGGTCATAATATATGTAATTGTGCGTCTTTCACACTTAGTGTAGTTTTATCAGTTATTATGAATTATATATATAAATTAAAATCACTTAATTTGAGTAAATTTTATCAGTTATAATGAGTTATATATCAGTCAAAATCACTTAATTTGACTGATTCTCCGGCTATGAGCTAGTCCACTTCTCCGGCTAGTCCTAATGCACATACGGGTGACACCAATGACCAGAGAAGCTATTATAAATACTATGTACTCGAGAGGTGTGTTTCTTCACTAATCGTTACAAATTGCTTAATCCAGAAATTTCTTTATGTTATATGCACGAAGAAATTGTAATTAAAATCTTTAAAATTTTGTATTACAAATTGAAACTGACTTTGCTTTAGTAGCATATTGAACTTTTATAAAGAAAATGAATTGATACCTACTTTAAAGATATATTTTATAGAAAATTATTCTCATGCATCACACGGGTTAGCGTGGGTTGTACGCGTTGCAAAATCATAGCGCAGCCACCAAACTACAGGTGGTGGCAAGATTTTATATATATATAAATATTTGTTGTGGATGGGAGGATCTAGGGTGTAGGTAAGGAGGGATGTCTATTTGGCTGTAATAAAATTGAACTTAGCTGGAAAAAATAGTAGAAATGAAAATATCCATTTTAACAAATAATATTATTGGAAAATAAATTGATCATTTGCCAATGACTGAAGGGTGAAAAAAACACAGAGCCAGATACGTAATCATATAATATATAATACAACAGTTTTCAATTGGATTTAGATTCTCAATTGTAATTTTCTCGCTCTTTTGCTGACATCATCACTATGTTGCACAATAATTTGAATTCAATTAGTTCCCCAATTAGTTTTCAATTGGTTTTATTTTTCAAGTTTAAAATTTAAACTTTTCTTATTTGGATATTCACCATGAGTTTTCAATAATTTATATTAGTTTATTAGTTTTTTATATTCATTTTTTATTTTATATATTCCTTTTATATATAATTATGAGCTTTAACAATTTTTCATTATCTGTTACAGATGTAAATTTGACAGCGGGTAACTGTTTAATTTCTTATAAATTAGTATTTTTTAGAATTATTCTTCCCGTTACTAAATTATTTGAAAATGAGCGGATTATAAACTAATTGTCGAGTATTATCTCTATTTATTTATTATTTATATTTGTTTGATTTTCAAAATTTCCTTTACAGAATCCTTGATAATATTGAAACCAAAATTTATTTGAGAATAACTTAGAAACTTATTCCAAAATAACTTATATTATAAATGAAAAATTAGTTCAGAATAACTTGGAGCAAATCAAGTGATTGATTTATTTATTCTTCTTTTTTGTGTAATAAAAATCCATTTATTTTCGTCACGCCAATAACTAAAGACACATAATGTAATTCTGTTATAATAACATATGGCTAAAATTTATTTTCTTGACATATATAATCTAACTTGAAAATCTTTGTGACTATTTTTTTAATCTTTGTTCTATATAATTTATGCTGAAACGATTAAATTGTAGAGGATGCAAATAATTTATTTTTGGCCTTTTATATATGAAGCCTTCAAAATATCGACTGAATTAATGTTGTTATTTCATTTGATTTAATTATTATTGTGACTATTTATTTTTTTTTACAATTTATGTAATGATATTTTTATATGAAACATTGAGAATTTATCTCTCCGTGCAATGTACAGGTTGAATATTAATTGATCGATATTTTTATTTGACGAAGATAATAATGAATTTTAGCGAAAATTTTGCGAACAAAGAAACAAAAAATCTACAAGAAGAAAATGAACTACACAAAAAAAAATTAACCCCTCCATTGCGATTATCTGATCGTATTTTCCTTTTTAGGATGTCCCACACATATGGTCATCTTTATATTAAAAAGTCTAACTTGCATTTCTTTACAAATATATTCATATTTAACATTTTAATTATAACTATCAATTTTGAATTTTACTCATAGAAAGGATACGTCGAGAGAGTACTTTCTTATGAGTATGAAAATTTTTATCTGAACGGGTATCGAATGAATACGGGTATGTACATGCCTGATATATATTATTATGCTGTTAACTAATAATATTAAATAAGTTAGATAATTTAAAAGTGAAATATAGTAAAGTATTAATTGAGTACATAATCAGATAGCTATTAATATAGTATTAATAAAACATAGCTATTAATGTGTCAAATACTAAATTAAAACTGGATATTTATTATTTTTGCTATACAAATCTGATAATGTGTATTTGTCTAATATTTTATTATTCATTATTATTGAACTTTTTTTAAAATTAGTCTTCTCGTACAACGCACGTGTGAGAGGCTAAACTTATAGTTGTAATAGTTGATTGTGATATGATTATTTATCGCGATAGAAATAGGATGTGTTAGTCATCTTTGGACCCGCGCCCATGAGTCTTGAAGTCACTCAGACCCGCCACAAACTTACAAATTCATATGGCGGGTCAAGACAAGTTGGGTCATGTGATGGGTTGAGACGACACCACGACCTACAAAAAGACTCATGAATTTTTTTCTCATTTCAATTAATGTTATGTGCAACGCATTATTAATTGATAAACTTATAATAAAACAAAACCTTTATTTAGAATTTCAAAGTTTCCAACATTAACTAATGTAATAATATGATTCTTTTAATTCGACAGAAAAATCATTTCAAAAATATAATATAATAAAAAAATAAAAATAAACTACCACGGACTTAATGGTTGATTAATCAAATTGTCATCTCTAATAATTTCTACACATTTTTTTAAATAAATTCATTAAAAATAAAAAAGCCTGATGGGTCATGTGTTTATGATGTGGGTCCAACCTGACTCGCGGGTGCCTTGGACCTACGGCGGGTCAGATAATGTTGCCTCATACCCCTTCTTTTGTCCTAATTAAGTGTGACATGTCAATTATATTAGAGACATGTCTCTACAGGTTTATAGATTTATGGGTCAAATTGTCATGTCTAATTATTTGACTGCTAATTATTACAACTTTATATAGGTTGGACATGTGAATTTGCACGACGAGTTTGGAGAAGACTAGAATTATGAACTCATGCATTTTACTACAAATATTCCATGGTAAATTGTAATTCGCATATCAATTCGTAATTTTATAAAATACAACTAGTATATTGTACTTTATTTATAAAATAATGTCTATACTCACACGTAAATTTTGATATAGATGTACAATATAAGTTGCACGGGTGAAAAAAATCTAGTTTCCTCTTTTTATCTTAAATATTTTGTGAGACCCACCCTACCCTTGTGCAAACTTTCTTACTGGAAAACCTTCGGCATTCAGTGCTCCACCGGCACATTCTATAGTGTCTATGTGTTCAATTGGTCATGTGGTAGGCACCAATTGGACAGATCGGAAGAGCACACGTCTGAAAATTTTTAATAATGATATACTAAATAACCAATGTGGAATTGTCACATTTTCAATGGCTCTTAAAGAAGGAATAAAATTTTAATTTTTTTAAATGGTATAGATCAAAAAAATTATAAAATCGAATATAAAAAATTATAAAAAATTTTAAAATCGGTTTGATAACCTTGCACCGTTAGCATTTTCAGTTCGATAACTGGTCCAGTATTTTGAGCATTTGCAAATACTGGAACTAATCTGAAAAAAATCTGATGGTGTGAGATAAAGACAAATGTGGTTTACCGGTTTAAAATACTTTTTTTAAATAATGATCTATTAAAATTTTAAACCTTTTGAAAGCTTACTACTAATAAGTTAAGGCCCTATTATTAATAACATATATCCAAGTAGCTTTATATATATATATATACGTTCTCAATTCTTTTCACTAAAAAATCAATGTGGGATTTCCTTTCTATCCTTAAAGTCACATTTTCAATAACTCTTAAAAATTGAATAAAATTTCAAGTTTTTTAGGCGGTAAAGATTAAAAAAATTATAAAATCGAATGTTTTTTATCGATATTATTTTAAGTAAAAATTAATTTTTCTCAATTATTTAGTTAATATCAGTTTAATGATCTTGAACCGTTAGCTTTTAGATCGGAAGAGCACACGTTTAATTTTCTGAACATTGGTGAATACTGAAACCAATCCGGAAGCAATCAGATGATGTAAGATAAATTGGAACAAAAAATTGAAAATAGATCGAAAATGTAATTGCTCGGGATAAGGAATTGAATGTTTGAATGTAAGTGAAAAACATTTAAGAAATCTTAGATATAATGAATTCTATTAGATGAAGGAATGAAAATCTAGATAAAGAAAGAGAGATATTTCTAGATAAAATGAAATATGATTTGATGATTGTGATTAAAAATTAGAAAATATAGTGATAATAATAAGCAAAATCAAATAAACCAATAAATAATATAAATTAAAATAAAAATTAAAAACCTATAATAAAATGAATGACCAAGATTACAAGATAAAGTGAATGACTGGGATGACTTAACCCGATTTAACAAGTGAAAATGAGAGAGAAACGTTGAAAAAAACTATTCTTCTTTTATGTAGATATATAGATATAGATATAGATTCCTCCTTGAGCACAAAATGCATACGAGTAAGATGTTAAAAGAGGACGCGATAAAAAAAGGCATACATGGATCCCTGGAAGTATTATTGTTCAAAGTTCATAAATACATCAGGGCAAGTGCAATCACGTTTGCAATAGTATTTTGTGTACTTGGTTGCTACCTCTATTCTCTAGATGTTTTCACTTTCCACAAGTTGTAAGTTTACTTTCCACAAGTTGGTCGTAAACTTACAAAATGTTCATTTCTTGGAGTCAAAGATACTTTGACATGGAAATCTTCTAAATTGACTATCAAGATTCAAATGCATTGTTTGACGAGAAATTATAAGGGACATTTTTAGATGACATTCTTGATTTTTATATAGCGCATTTATATTAGATGATAAAAAAATAGTCATGTAATCATCACCTAATGAATGCGTGTCACATGAGAATGTCACTTAATAATATCTCATTTTTATGTCTCTCTAGAATTGCTCTTATTTGACAACAAAATTCATAAGAAAGCAATCTGTCCCAACATATAAAAGAGTCCTATTAATTAATTAAATTAATATATTAGATATGAGTAAAAAATATACTATAAATAAAGAAAACACTTCATCATGGATATCTCATATTAAGTTAAAATGTGTAAAGAGCGATGAATTCCGATGGAGATTTGAAAATAAAAAGGAGTTGAAATTATTAGTATTTTTAAAACCACTACGCAAATTCTCACAAGCACAGCCTACGACACATGCATGTGTCAATATAGAATTCATTCTATTTAATCTCATTTTCAAACAAAAATTTCCCTTCTATAAGGAACTAGCATTGCACCAAGTATGAATTGTGTTAAGAAAACATAAAAATGGAGTAAAAGTGTCAAGAATTCACAAGTAGTGACCAATTATATAAAAAGGTCCAAAAGTCGGGACAGTTTGCACCAAATGTAGGGTGATAACTTATGGCCCATTTGGATACTCATGATAATTTTTTAAAATTATTTTTCAAATTTTAGGCACAGAAATTGACCCAATTTTATGAATAATGACTAACCGAGGAGTTATAATCCAGTTAGATTTTATCACGTGTCTGAATTTGTAAAAAAACAATACTATCAATTATATATAAGATATATCCAAAGGGAGTCAGGGACCATCACTCAGTTAGTGATAGGTAAAATCAAATCTTATGTGTACTATTCACGTGTCAGGTTGTACATCAAGCAAACAAAATAGAAACATGTTACGAGGAAGAGTAAGGATCTTCTTTGGTCCCTCGGCAATTGTTTGTTCGCTTTCGGGTTTGAGGCGCGACTCACGACAAGCCTATTTTGGAGTCACTTTTAAATTGTAAATACAAGTTTTTTTTTTCCCTCAAATTGAAAACTTCATATATTAATGGCTCAAAGTATTACTCAACATCAAAGCTTCCATGAATGGAGGAGCTTCATACCAAATACTACTATAAATATTAGATATCTTAGCTACATAGTAAGCCACTTCATTAGCTTGATGACGTCAAACAAACTTAATCAAATAAAAATTGCAACTTCGTTGAAGCAATTTTGGCAATCATTATATCTAGGAGCCCGTGAAAGTTGAAATATTTTTAGAGCGTGTTGAATTGTATCAACTGCACTCTCAGAATCCAATTCAACAATGACATTATGTAATAATAATCTCATAAATGAGAGCAAGATAATTGATTCTCGCAAACCCAGTAATTAAGCTTCCTTTGCCACAAGGTCACCAAGAATAATTAGTGCGACTCCTTACAACCCTACATTCACATTACATTTTAAGAACACAGCAGGTGGTTTCTCCCAATTGGAATTGTTGACATTAGTGTTTGCTCTAACTGCATTCCATACATTAAGAAAATAAAGTGCACTGGTCACGAGTCTTGTTCCGGAGCCTAACGTTGTCTTTGTATGGTACTAGAACCCACATATGAAACTCTAGTATTGATTTTATGTGGAGAAAACAACATCATGCTCTTTATCAATGTAGATGGTGAAAATTTTAAATAATAAAGTACGTTGAAAACACTTACAAAAAAATATATGTGTTTTTAACTATTGTTTATTTTCAAGTCCTAATCTCCCGCTATATTTATGACATGATTATCTATGGGGACAAATGTGTGGGCCCCACATATAGGGAGCCTACTGCGTATAAGTTTTTCCAATAATCTCTTGTCACCCGCGTGTGCGTATAACGAGATACATATGGCGATAGTTCATTTTTGGTTTATTTTCTCTGAGTGAAATAAAAAAATATATCAATACTTACCGCCATTTTCCCGCCTAAAGTTGGTGGTAATTTAATCAGCAACCAACCCTGACCTTGAAGAAGACATTTAATCGAATTACTAAAGGTAATAATAACCTTAATTCCTAAAGACATTTAACTCGTGTTACAAAAAATGAGTTGTGTACCAATTGAAAGTACTGATTACAAGTGAGATACTTAAATTATTTGTATTGTATATTTATGATTCAGCTCGTGTAGGGCACTTTTAAGAAGATATATGGGGAAGAAGTTTCCGTTGACAAACGAACTGTATGAAGGGTACTTCTCTTACCAATGAACCTGCAGATTATGTAGCTTCAAGTAGTACTCAATTGATTTTCTTCCCTATTATTTCCTCTTTTTGGCAATCAGATTGTAGCTTGATTTTGATACCCTGGCTTTTTGGCTTATGTTAATTTTTAATTGATTGCTTTGTAAATTATCATTTCCCAAGGTGTTTGATTGGCAAATATCTGAAATGGTGATTTTGGGATAAGTTTCTAAGAGTTCAAGAAAAAGTTGGTTCAACCCGGTGTTGTGGATCATATTGTTGTTTCAAACAAATCTGTTAGAAAAGTAAATCTGAAGATCTCACCACCCGGCAATAATCAAATTAATCGTGATACAATTCAAGGCCATACATATGGGTGTCACCAATGACCAGAGAAGCTATTATAAATGTTGTGTACGCGGGAGGTGTGTTTCTTCACAGGTCATTATAAATTGCTTAATCTAGAATTTTCTTTATATTATTATATCCACGAAGAAATTGTAATAAAAACCTTTAAAAACTTGTAGTACAAATTGATACTTATTTTGTATGCTTTATTAGCATATCGAACTTTTATAAAGAGAGCGAATTGATACCTCAATTTAAAGATATATTTTGTAGAAAATTATTCTCGTTCATCACACAGGTGCTATATTAGTTTTGTTCTCAACTTTAGTTTTGCTACTCGTGGCGATAGCATGTGTTTTAGGCGTTGCAAAATCATAGTGCAGCCACCAAAAATATATATATAAATATTTGTTGGGGATGGGAGGAGGGATGTTGTAGGTGAGGAAGTATGTCTATTTGGCTGTAATAAAAATGAACTTAGCTGGAAAAAATAGTAGAAATGAAAATATCCATTTCAACAGATAATATTATCGGAAAATGAATGGATTTGCCATTGTTGGAAGGATCAAAAAGACGAAGAGCCAATATTTAGTGTAATTTCCTCTTTTTAATCTTAAAAATTTTATGGGACCCACTCTGCCCTTGTGCGAACTTTCTTACAATGTATAATATCAAGGGAAAATCAAACATTTTGTGCAAACTCAAGGGAATTAAACTTTTTTGCACAGAACTGATACAAGGGTGAAAAACAGAAGTAACAGGCTCTAGTTAAATATTACTAAAGAGAATTTGTACACCATGCTGAGGTTGCAAGGTCATAAAGTGCATTGGAGCATGAACATAAGATGGGGAAACTACAAAAGAATATTGTTGGATGATCATGGCCAGTACAACTTTTGACTCCACAATAGCCAAGTTTTGGCCAACGCATATTCTGGCGCCTAATCCGAAGGGGAAAAATGATGCCAAATGCTTCCGAGGTTCAGCAAATCTCAGCGGTTTGAATTCATTTGAATCCTCTCCCCATATCTCGGGGTCGTGATGTACACCAGTCGTCACCAGAAATAACTCTGTATTACCAGGAATGTCAAGACTTCCCAACTTAACATTCTTAGACGTTCGCCTCAACTGTGACACTGCGGGAGGGTAGAGCCGAAGAGTTTCGTTGATTATCATGCTTATCTGTCATTGAAACACAAAATCCTTAATCAAATGACAGAAGAAAGTGTCAAAATATTGCAATGAGAGTGAAGAAACTACAAGTTTGAGGTCAGTAAGATTTTCAGCGGTCAGAAATCCTTTGTCTCCAAAAGTGTTGAGGACTTCTTCTCGTGCTCGGCTCTGCCATTCTTGATGAGTTGCTAAAAGGAGAAAGGCCCAAGTGAGTAGATTTGCAGTTGTTTCCTTTCCTGCAAAGTAAAATGTTTTGCATTCATCTACAATCTCCTCTGCTCCAAGGCTTTCCTCTTTTCCATCCTCGGACTTATACGTGGACATCAACAGGGTCAGTAAAGCCTTTGGGTTTTCTCTACTTCTGCTGTTATTCTCAATCATTTTTCTTATTGATTCTCGAATTTCCTTCTCTAAACTCCATCTCATTTTATTTTTATTGGTAGGCAGAAACCTGCATTCACTTCAACAGTCAGGAATAAAAAATCCATAATTGACAAAACATAAGAACTCCACAAGGATCAAAAAGCGACCTGAATCCCGGGAAGTATACACTTCGTAGTGCCTGCAAAGTAAGGCTGGCTTGCTTTTCTTGTAATTCAAAAATACGTCTCCCTTTCTCAAAACTGCTACCAAAAGCCGTTCGGGATATCATATCTGCGGAGAGTTTATGGAGTTCTTTGTGCACATCCACCTCAAATTCACTTCTGTCTCTTCTCTCTAGCTCCCATTTGTACAGCATTGATTTAGTACTTGCCACCAGTTCTGGAACCCAACCCTGTCAACACCCACAAACATTCTGTAGCTTAAAAGCTGAGTATGGTAGTAGCAAATAGTAATTACTAACCGTAGATTTGTATAGGGACTAGAGAGATTACCTTAACTCTTTCCATGTTAAAAGCCTGGCTAGTGATCTTTCGATGGACGGCCCATTTCTCACCATCAAGCCCAACAAGCCCATCACCAAGAAGAATCTTCGCGGAAGGATTGTGCTCAACTCTCCCGTAAAGCCCACTGGAATTGACCAAAATTTCCTTGATTAGATCCGGATCCGCTACAGCCAATCTGGGTCGGGACCCGAACCAGTAGAGAAAAGTCTTCCCGTACAGTATTGACCAGTTGTAGTAATGCGGGATCACGCGGTGAAGTATATCGTGTGTGATTCGGGAGATCGGGGTCGACTGTGCTTTGGCGATCATCTGCCGTCGGATCTGAGCCCCGTTGCCGAAGATCGGACTGTAGTTAGGCCCTCTAATGCCTTGCTTTCTGAAGTGGCTTTGGATTCTCAAAGGGACCCATAGGATTTTGTAAATTAAATTAGCGATGCAAATTAGTGGAAAACAGAGCAAAATAAGCAAGAGATTCTGCATATTCTCAGTGTCTGCAGCACACAGAGAGATTTGCGTAGAGAAAGGGTGTGAGAGTGGATAAAATGACTTTCGCTGACTTTCACAGGCTTTTAGGAAGACAAATGGTTGACACAATTATATAAAATAATGTAATTATTATTCTCATTTTTATTATTACCGTACCCAATCCGACCGTAAGTTTTGATAGGAAGTAAATATGACAACATGAAGTGACTGAAAGGGAAAAATGATTTGAAGAAGATTGAAAGACATTTAAGATGAAACTTTGGATAGATGAATATTCTTTTTTAGACTAAGCATGGGAGAAACACCTTCATACGGTTGTTGATTATTTACCTTTCTACATGGAAGATTGAGGACACAAGTATATTTCCTTGTAATGATCATACTCTCGGTTGGTGTCACTTTCAAGAGAGTACTATTTCGACATCGAGTTTTTTCAATGGAACCGGACAACGTTCAAGCTAGTTTTTAAGCAAGTTTGGCCAAACAATCGTGCAGTTGGTTTAAATATTCTACATGCCAACTTATTAATTGAAGAAATGTCAAAACAATGTCATATTAGACAATTTAAGGCTGGACTTATGAATCGTTGAGTTAAGATTATGCTACCTTTTACAACTTGTATTCACTTTCTTCCAAAATTGATGCCAACTAACAATAAACTTGTCTTATTTGGGAAATAATAGTTGTAAATTTTTATCAACGATTAGATTATAATTGCATGGTTAACATATTAAAGTTGAATTAAAAGTACACAAGTGAATGAGAATTTTTTAATGCCCACTAGCTCATGTGAATATATGTATGCACGTCATAGGACCAGAGTATCGTTATATAAGTGAAAAACTTATGGTGAATATCGAATATCTTATTTCAGTATTTGTAAAAGGTCAAAATCAACATCATATTGTTCCAAGCCAAGGCCACCAAAATCAAAATAAAAATATTCTCCAACTGGATGGATAAATAATAATAATAATAATAATAATAATAATAATAATAATAATAATAATAATAATAATAATAATAATAATTAAAGGGGTAAATTTCACATATCATCCCAACCTTTACACTTAGAATCGTCTGAGTCCTTAACCTTTCTTTTTAGAGCGCTAAGTCCTCAATATTTCATAAATATACGCACACAGGTCCCTACTGACTGAATTCATCTAAAATTCTGTTAAATAGTGAATAAAATTACATTTATACCATTATCCTTTAAATTAAAACAAAAAAAGAAATCAAAAATAAAAAAGGAAAAACCAAAAAAAAATTTTGGTTGTGCCAGGGGGGAGGTGCATTCCGACAGTGAACTTCACTATCGAAAATGGCAGCTTGGAGAGGGGGAGAGAGTCTCCTCCTTTCATCTGCCTTTTCAGGACAAAAAAGGGGAGGAGACTCCCCCTTTTCACTGCCATTTCCCAAAACAGTGAACATCGGAAATGACAGTGAAAAGGGGGGAGTCAATTCAGGCAGAAAATGGGGGAGACTCCCCCCTTTTTTTGCCTGAAAAGGTAGATGGGAGAGACCCCGCTGCCATTTCCGACAGTGAACTTCACCGCCCGCCCCCTCCAAAAACCAAAAGTTTTTTATTTTTCGTTTTTTGCTTTTATTTTTGAATTATTTTTTTGTTTTAATTTAAAGGATAAGACATAAATGTAATTTTATCCATTACTTAACAGAATTTTAAATGGATTCCTTTACTAGGGATATGTAACTTGTATTTATGAAATGTTGCAGATCTAGCGCACTAAAAAAGATTAGATACCTAGATCATTCTAAGTGTAAAAGTTAGGGACGATATGTGAAATTTACCTTAATTAAAGAAGGTGCATTAAATAAGGTGGGGTTAGTTCCAACGTGGATAAACAGTAAAGGTACCATATTGAAAACCAGATTTGACTACTCGCTACACTACTGACCGGCATTATCGACTGCCCTCCGCCAGTTTCTCATTATCGGCCCTGACCCCCAACCCCCACCAAACTCTGCGTATGCTATGGGTCTTTTATTTATACGCCAAAAAAATAAAACCCAAACCAAATTTATACCATAATAATCATTTGTAAAATCCTTTTTCCCAATCAATTCTCTTATCAGAGATTTTTGAACCTTTAGAATCTTTGTTCAGAGAAACTTTTTTTTTTTGGGTTAATAGACACAAACCAAATAATTTATTTCATTAGTCATTACATTGTTTTACTTATCTAGACATCGTATAATAAAGCTAGTTTGACAAATATTTATAAATAGGATGATTTATAAATAGATTTAAATTTCCTATCATCATCTAATATTCAATTCATAATTAAAATGATGTAAAAACTTATGTCCCATAAAAAATGTAGTTTAATGATGTTGCACAATATGTACAAAATTTGACATTATTTATATGGTTTGCACTATCAATAAACTTAAATCTGAAGTTGCCCAAACATGATATATATCAATTTATAAATTAATTTGGTTTATAATTACTTACCAAATATGCTATCAACAGAATTCCCGTTGATTGCAGAACAAATATACTTCCAATTTGACTGCGGAATACTACTAAAAATTGAGAAGCAAAGCAACGGAATTTCCATATAAGCTGCTGCATGTAAGCAAATAGTCTAGTCCACCAAGGTAATAAAAACTGCAACATTGCTAAAAATATTCACACCTTTTAACACCCCCAGTTGTAACCAGTAAACCTAATAGTTGACAATGAGCTAAGATAATGAACTCATCTCTTGTTCGTTCATGATCGGCAATCCGTTATAGCAAAGAAGCTCTTCCGATCTGACGGATCGTCCCAAATGTCTCTGGTCAAGCCCACCCCACCAAATGGAGTAGTTGATATGTCGAGTCCATTGCCAATTGAGGTCAAGAAGGCCGAGAACCCCCCAGAGACCGGTTCATGACCGCCACCCATTCCTAGGCCGAGAAAATCAAGAGTGGTTGGGTGGTTATTGAAGAGTGTTGATTGCCCTAACATCAAGTCGTTCAATCTGGAAGGACTACTCGATGGAAGCCCAAGGCCAAGGCCGGATGCCAATGAATTGTTTTCAAGCTTCACTTGATTGTTCCAAAGTGATGGAGTGCTTGTAGTACTAGAAGCCATGGTCGGGGTATTGTCGAGCGGATCAAAAGAAGACGACATTGCTAATCCGAGGCCACGAAGAAACGAGGACTTGGACGAGGTTGCACCAATCTGAGCAGCTTTCTGAAGCAATGCGGTTGCTGATAATGCTGCTTGTGATGTTGATGCATAATGCCTCTGGTGATCATGTGATGACGGCGGGAATAAAGCTGATGCACCATTGGACAGATAGAAAGACGGTGAAAGGGAAAGCGACATAGGATCAATCGGGTTGGCCGTACCCTCCGATCCTGCCCCCGCCATCGCACATAGAAGGTCTGAGTAAGTCGATGGCTGCCTCGACTGAAATACTTCTGCCGAAGTTGACACAGCGGCAAATACTCCATCACCGGTCCTAATTGTACCACTTGAGGTTGCCGAGCCACCGGCCACTACAGGCGAGGTCGTAACTGTGGCTGGGGCAGTGGCAACAGGAGCAGGTAAAGCTGCTGGTGGTGGCGGCTGCGGTTGCGAGTGGGTGATTGGATTTTCTGGCAATTCTGCTGCCACCAAATAAAGGAGGAGAAAAGGAGAGGGAAATGAGCTTTAAAAAAGAAAGAGCTTTTAGATTCTGAACCCCAATATGCAACAACTTTGAACTCAAAAGAGACCTTATAAATTTCAATAAAAAGCAGATTCATTAATCATCATTCCTCAACCCCTTTTTTCCCTCAAACGCAATGCATTGTCACCTTTAGGCTTTAAGAACCTCTCTTTGATCCATGAGCTAATCTTTTCCATCCTCTCACTAAACAACACATTTATCTAAAAATTCAAGTCACATTATATAGCACACATTCACGTAAAGAACACTTATAAACAAAACTGCATTTATCCCATTAAATATATCTCTCCTGCTCGTGCATCCCATGAACGAACACGTGATTTTAACATTAATACATCAATAAACAAAATCCTGTTTTTAGTATGTACAATGTGGACAATATTACCTGGACTTTGAATGGAGATAACCGGGGATAGTACCCCAGTGGACGGCGTGAGAGGTGGTGGCGGAGACCGGGATTCCGGCGGAGAAGGAGGAGCTGCAGGCTTAACTACATCAACCTTCAATTCTCCGGGTTGAGATCGAGCACTCTCCTGTGCCAAAGCATCGCAAAACGCTCTGTGCGTAATGAAACTATCCCTCCTGATAATTTAAAAGGATATGAAATATTAATCCACCAATTAATTAATTAAATTAAACTGAATTAATGTAATTAGTTCTTGGAAAGAATAATTATTTGTTTACCGAGAAAATAAGGTGCCACAATCACAGCGATACTCTCTGGTGCCACAAGTTTTCATGTGGGCTTTCCAATCAGAATGAACGGCGTATTTCTTGGAACATCGTTCACATTTGTACTTCTTCTCGCCGTGTTTCCGGCAGAAATGCTTCTTGATTCCGGTGAGATCACCGAGGGCTCTTGAAGGGTCGTGGTGAATGCAGGTAGGCTCTGGGCATACATAAACACGTTTTTTCACTTCCTTGCCTGTTCTTTGCCGAAGTTTCCAAGGCAAGTTGTGGCCCCGCCTATGGAGTTGCAAATTCTGGTCCCTTTGGAATCCTTTGTTGCAGATCTCACATACAAATCTGTTGGTTGCCAACAGAGTTTTTGGGATAAAGCTATCACTTCTGCTTCTGGATCTGAACAACACCAAAGGGGAAAAAAACATTAAAATTTCTATATTATTTCACACTTTTTGAACTGGGTTTAGAAAAAAATATTTGTTTTGATTACCGGGCATTCCAGGAAGACTCCTCCTTTTCTTTATGGGCATATCCATTACTGGCTCATCAGCTGGTTTTTGAATTTCAGAAGTAGAAACGGTGATTTCTGCGGATGCTGATGAGCCTCTGGTAGGAGATGAACTGTTAATTTGACTTCCAACCATTGTTTCTTGGACAAAACTCTAGCTTTTCCTCAAGTAATAAAATGCCGGAAAAAGGTAAGATTTTCACATATCACCATTCACCATTCCATAACTTAAACTGTTCAAAAAAATTAAAAAATTCTGCTTACGTCCGCACTCGGAAATTGTTGTTTTCTCCTCAAAAATGAAAAATGGAATAAAAGAAACAAAAAATCCTTGAAAATCATAAACAAAAAAGGCCTTCCTTGAATTAAACAAAATGGGAACGCCGTGTCAACTCAGTAGCCCACCACCCACACAGCAAAAAGCAGCAACGCATCTTCCTAAACGACGGCGCTTTCTTTTGATTTTTTGCTAGAGAGAGTGAGAAACAACAAAAAGGGAGATTTTGAACTGAGTTTACAGAATATAGTAATATATAAGCGGGGACTAAACAATGCTTTTTTTGAGAAGCGGTAGCAGATAATAATCATAGTTAACGTTAATCGTGGTTTATTAGCATAAGCCTTCAGTTCGGGGCTCCTTCAATTCGAAGATTTCTGTGGTTTGAATCCGGCCGTCCACGTGGCTCTTCTGCTATTATGCGACACCTGTCGGAGGAACTCCCCATTGTGGTGTTCTTTGTATTGTCTTTTATTGAGCGCCCTTTGGAATTTGAACCTACAATATCTCCTTTTTTTTTTTTTTTTAAATTACCGTCTATTTAAATAACATATGACATATTTTATAAAATTTGTGAATTATAATAATTGGAGCTATAAGCCTATAACATAGTTGTGAATTTAAGAAATTTATTTATAGGTAAAATAATATGTTGATTGATGTTTATCTCTAATCTGTTTATAAAACTAATAATAATAATAATGCACATACTTGCATTGATTAGAAGGTTATAAAAGTATTGATTCACGATATTTTTAATGACAATTAGACTTTGCCGTCTAAATGTTCTTGAATCAGACTACGGTATATTAACACGAGAATTTGATGTGTTGAAAAGTTGAATAAAACTTGGTATGTCATTCTTTATTTTAGTGAAATTATTAGAATTTTTCATATTGTCAATATGATTTCGCTTGTATATTTCTCCTTAAATGTTTTTTAATGTTTACAAAAAAATTGTCAACAATTTTATTATGCTTTTAAGATCATTGTTTTTCTTATTGTCAAATATAATTGCGATAGTAAATACTTTGTGGTTTTTTTTGGGGGCGGGGGGTTTACTTTTAACATACAATTTTAAGAAGCTCAATAACTTTCTCTTCTTTTTTATTAAAAAAAAAAAGAAGTTTAAGAAGAGTATCTCCAGTGGTCTATGAATTGTAGAAAAAAGTTGTCATGTCATCAAAATATATCAAAATACAGAATCTATGTTTTTTAACATCATTTTTTCTTCTTATTGTCAAATATAATTGCGATAAATATAATGATGTTCCCTTGTTTGTGGTTTTTTTTTTTTTTTTTGGTTGGGGGTTTACTTTTAACATACAATTTTAAGAAGCTCAATAAATTTCTCTTCTTTTTTATTTATAAGAAAAAAGTTTAAGAAGAGTATCCCAGTGGTCTATAGTTAATTTCCAAATTCGTACACGTCGTCTAGACAGGCTTTCTCGATGTAGATGAATTTTTAATAATTTTTGCAACCAACTAAGAATTTGAAAGTAAATATATTGCAAATTAGATAAAATTGGTTTGTCTATAAAATAAAATTACAGAGAAAGCTACCGCCGTTTCCGAACGACATTACAATTTATACACAGGATTCGGACGAAACGCAGACAACTTTGTAGGCTTGGTGGTGGTTTTTTTTTGTAATTTTCCAGAAAATAATGTCTGATTTGGTAGCTTCTGACGTTGGTCGACAATCGACGCAGTGGTCAGGGTCGTATCTTATTTTCTTGACCATTTGACAGGCGTACATTGTACACGTGCGATTTTCCTTTTATTTATTTTTTGTTTTTTTGGGGAGAACGTGAGAATTTTTAAAAGTTTGCAAATTCATTTTCGGTGTTTGGCGCAAAACATTTTGGGCAATGATTATTGGAAGCTACGCTATAGACTTATCCTCATATATAATGACGATGATAGATGGAGCTCAAGAAATACTGAGATAGAGTTCTATATATATTTATGGTTGCAACAAAAAATGGGAGAAGATATCAATTGTAGTTATTGATATTTAATCACACACACATTTTGATCTCTAGTCTTAAAAGAGAAGCATTGACAACCTTAGCATTTTGTAAACGTTGCAATATGACAAACAATAATAGGAGACGATAGGTTTTAGAATTGAAATACACAAAAATTTCTTTTAGGGATAAACTTGACAAACATTTCAAAGAATTAGAGAAGAAAAGCAATAAAGACTAAAACTGAGCTACTAATAATAATAAGACAACATTTGTCTTATTGTAGAGTAAGAGGCAAATACTGTATAGAGTTTGAGAACCAATAACAAAATTACTGTCTGGAGTCAAATCAAGCTACTGTATAGAGTTTGAGTACCAGTAGAAAAACTAAACACCGGTAAAATGATCATTAATATGATTGTAGTAGTATAGTATAATATCCATTTGAGTAGTTTCACAAAAGGTCTCCAAATTTTACAAAAAGTAACAATTTCATCTCTAACTCTTTTTTTCAAGCATGTAGGTATCCAATCTTTCAAAAACATACACAAAAGGTCCCTATATACTATTTTGTCAATTTTCATTATTCACTTTTTCTATAAAGACATTTTTACCCTTTATTTAAATTAAAAAAATAAGCACACAAATTTCAAAAATTTATTTTGATCTATTTGCTGCTTTATTTTTCACGGTTATATATATTTATCTGTGTATTATTTTATCGTCCACTCAACACAAGTTATATATACACATTGATTGATATATTATAGTTTTTCTCCTCACCATTTTTTTGAGAGTGGAGAAGGATAAGACCTCCACTTAAGTTTCTTTTGACCATAATAAAAAAGAGAATTTATCTTTTATTTTTAGCTATATGTAGACGCAAAGTTTTGAAATGAGAGAGATTATAGCAGAAATTAAGGAGAAAAAATCTCACTTTTTAACCAATAATTCAAATCTTCAATTTTTTTTGCAAGAAAAATTCATATATTTTTAATCGTTTCAATTTTTATGACTTAAATATCAATCACATCACAATTATCATTGATTATTTAGATTTAAATTTCAGAGAATCTATTGCCTAAAGTAACTATAACATTAGTGGTAGTGGTGGTGGTGGTGTTAGTTAAGTAAATAGAAAATATAGTGTATTAATTAATGTGTATGTATAACTTGTGTTAAGTGAGTGGACTAGAAAATAATATACAAATAAATATGTGTAAGTGTGTAAAAGATAAAGTGGCAGAGAGATCAAAATAAATTTTTAAAATTTGTGTGTTCTTATTTTTAATTTAAATAAAAGGCAAAATTATCTTTATATAGAAAAAGTGAACAATGAAAATTGACAAAAATAGTTCGTAGAGAGCTTTTGTGCATATTCTTGAAAGGTTTGGGACCTACATGATTGAAAAAAAAGTTATCGATAAAATTGTTACTTTTCCAAAGGTTGAGGACCTTTTTTGAAATTTATCTATTAACTTTAAAACCAAAGTTAGTACAAGGAGACATCCTTATTTGAATCACTTCATTTCTTTTTTTCACCGTCCATAACTACGATCAACATAGAAATAATCATATAAAAAGGATAAAAGTCAATTTTTTATTATAGAATAAAAGTTATTGAAAATCATAAATATAAAACATTACACAGTTGAAGAATGATGATGCAACATTATCTATCAACATCGCCATATAGTTCATGATACTGTTATTATACTTGAACACAGCATAGGACTAACATTATTCAATTTTAATATATCATACATCTCACAACAATGAACAATCTAACAACTTGTTTATATATTAAAGAAAGATTAAATTGGAACTCCACCAACTTAATCATAGATAATTAACTACATAACATAAATAAAGAATAGCGTCTTTTTTATATGAAAAGACAAAATCTAATCAAAATAAAGCACATATAAGAGAATAAATTAATTATCAAATCATTGCTTTGAATTTGTTCATGCATCTTCTCAATTTTATATCATGTCAATGTTATTACAACTTACAACAGTATAAACATCATTATTGGGTTAACAGTCTACCTGAAATGCCAGCGCACCCACACATGCATACCACAAAAGAAAAAAAAATGACAAATAAGAATAAGGTGAATCTAAATTTTGTCTATGCTTATATGGTGTCCTTAAAAAAAAAAAAAAAAAAAAATTCACATTAATAATTTTTTTTTTAAAGATTATCAAATATATTAATTTCACCCACAAAGACGTTAAAGCCACGACCTCTTGCCACACGAAAAGATGTCTAGCTATTTACAACTTGCAAAGAGGTACAGCTGTAAGGAGAAAACAATGAGTAGAATTGTCAATAAAGAGATAACAATAAGTGAAAGACTTATGCACAATCATCACCATTTTGATTATCTTTTTGAGTTTGCTTTTCCTTAACCTTTTTCTTTCTGTTTTCTGACTCCTACAGGCACCAAATGTCTACATGAATCCTCATAGCAATCTTCATATTTCAAAGGCTTATGAATAAAAAGGGCATGGGCTACGGCTCCAAGCCATATATTGATATTGTTAGGGTTAATTATAAATCATTGTAGGTAATGTGACTAGACAGTGGGGACACATGTTACATGAAGGGACGTTTGACGTTCGGGCGTGATGAACATGATTAAAGTGTTATGAATATCATTGGCTTCGTGACACTAAACACCTCTATTGATATTTTGTACTAGATTAAAAACTGTTATGAACCACTACGTTATTTCCTTTTCTTAATTTTCTTATCACTATTAGAACGTATGTGGAGAACGATGAATTCATAGATGGAATCAAACAAGCAAGCTCGCACATAAAAATTCCCAAAATGTCAATCTACAAGACTATAATTACCAAAAAGATTAGAATCATACCTCACATAAAAGCATTGTGCAACTCTTCTTGGCTGCCAAGGTATAATATACCACATAACATGAATTTGTGCTAACCCTCTTGACAAAGTTGACCTTTTATAGAATTTTTTTTTTTTTTTTTACAATACTTCATGCATGCCAATGCTCAATACCGATGAAAACTAGCCACTAGAACATAAAAAGTTTAAATTGATCAATTAATTAATCCCATGTACAAGTGACGATGTACCATTACTTTGAGAGTCTCAATACCCCCATATTACTCGAATCAACCATATTTTTGAAGATGAAACCCCAACTCTCAATATAGCATCAAAGCCTTCGAAATTCAAACGATCGATTTTCCATCTAAAGTTTAAACAAGAATTGAGAACCACAAGGCTAGCATACTCAAATAAACTACCATCTATATAGAGATGTTAAGAATGATACCCCATATAAATTAGAGCTAACTACAAATAAACAAGCTAATGTATTAATGAAACTATAAGTTGTAATTCGCTGGTCAAGATTATTAAAAAGAATGAAGTTTAGGATTACATGACAAATATATTCGATGCATGAACAATAACATGGGACAATTAACAGCTCATCCTCATATTCAGCTAACCTATGCAAAGGCCATGACGGTAATATACCATAAACAGAAATTAGTGCAAGTCTCAATTAGTACAGTGCGTTAACTTGGACATAAATTTTGCAGGCAATAGACAAACGATGCACAGTACCTGATCTTGGACATCGATTATGCATGCTTTACACAAATGGTTCATGGAAATTTTCTGAAAATTTTCAAATATATCTCGTTAAAGTTTTACTAAATAAGTGAAAATCACCGAACGGATAGAGAGCAACATTTGCGTATTCATGCTGCAAATATGTGCCTCCAGGATATCAAGCAGATGTCTTTAATGCAGCACGGAAGTTCCTAATAACTGTAACTTCTCCTCTCTTTTTCCTATGTAACTGCATGAAAGTTCAATTATATATCTGTAAACAGAAATCCGTGTGCTCTTCCGATCTCGCCTAGTTAACAAAGCCCAAGAGGTAAACTGAAGGACATCAACGAATGTCAATCACAAGTGTTTTGAGCTATTGCGATACATTTGGGACGCAGAACTTGGTACTATGGAGTCATTTATGATAAACATAAATCAAACTTTTTTCGGAAGAGCGTCGTCTACAGTACAAACACAAAATGGAGCATCAACTATAAGCTTGAGATACTACCAGCGGAATATTTCGACCCCTTTAGCTTCTAAGAAAAGCAAGCTAAGAGCCTTTCGTCGAGTTCCAATCAACCTCATTTCTCCATCATCAAAAACAAAGTGGAGAAGAGAGGAATCTAATTATCTAAATAACCTAAGTGTGTGGACCTTTACAGGGAGATGAGCACTTCGATGAATCCTTCCCACTCTGGAGGAGCACATCCTGGTTGATGGAAGCCAGCTGTGACAAATTCTGCAATAAAAGTTCAGTCAAAATTTTCAATTCATTACAATTACTTTCCTTGAATAAATACACGACAAAAAATAAGCTTTGATGCAAAGGTCTAAAAATGGACAAGAAAAGGTATCATTGAAGTGAATTTCAAAACATTAAATTTGGAAAGTGTTCATGTTGGACGATATAAGCAACCAAACCATCAAAGCTATTTAAGCGGATTTCATCAGCTAGCTTAAAATCCAATTTTACTTACAGAAAACTTTCAACATCAATTAGTGAATCTCAACCTGGTATCACAGAGAATAATTAAACAAAATACTATGTCAAGAACCCAACTCCAAATATCCATCTGCTGACCACCTTACAAGAAAGACACAATCCAACATGAAAAGTTAGCATAAACTTACCTTGAATGAAAAATTCATCAGTGAGAGATCTAGAGGATAACCAGCACAATCAGCAATATCACCACATTCATCCGTCATCTTCTGATACAAGAATAAAAGTGGACATTATTACATGATGCTAATTAGAAATGCAGATATCTTATTGTTTGTTGATAACATTGTATGACCCTTTCCCAACTTGACGAAATTTCTCGAGGACAGATGCTGTGAGAAAACAAGAATATAGCCTTCTTTAAAGATAAAATGTTTCTTGATTTATATACTCTCAGATTTTCACACTAAATAAGAAATTGATTCTTAGAGTTCGACTTATCAGGTCTTCCATGTACATGAAGACACAAGAAACAGAGGGGTGAAATGAACGTGCCAAGTTCACATGAGAACTTGTCAACTCGATCAATTTAGTCGAATGGAGAGAATAGACAAATCATTTTGACCTGGTAGCTATCTTCTAGTAAGCTACAAAGTACAAACATCTTTTGACTTTTGAATCAAGAAGGTTATTTTGACAAAACCATAAAAGAATGTCATTTTATTATCTGTGAAAATCATTTACATGAATGATGAAACTTTCTCGAGAAGTTAGAAAACACTGTAAGAAAGAAAATAGAGGGTTATCATAAAAATTAAGGTTGATTTATAATCAAGATCATACTATTCATAAGCGTGTAACACATCAAGCTACAATATATGAGCACCGAATAAAAGTTACTCCCCTTGAACATATCCATCTGATTATCATGCCAAATCTTTCTAGAATAATATTTGAACTGAACTAAAAGTCTGGATCCTCCGGGTCCAATGAAAGACAAAATTGATATAACGAACAGGACCATAATGCTAGTATCCTAAGCAAGACTATAGAAAATTTCCAGCTGATATTAAACGGCTAAAAGTCAGTTTTCCTCATGACTATGAATCATAATTTTATCTCTAGCTTCTAGGTAAAGGGAAAAAAAAAAGATAAATTGAGCAGAAAAACTCTCATGGTATCATATTGAAATTGAGCCACACAAAAAACCCACGCGACTATCCTTTTGTATCAACCCATCTCTCAGTCGGTCTTTATCCTTCAAGTAAATATGCATGTAAGAAGTTAAATTTATAACAAGAGAATTAACCTCAAGTCCATAATCTGAGTGCACATCAGAATCATCCGAAGTTGAACTGTAAGAAATCTCATCATCTTGTTTTTCGATGGAATTATAACGAGATACAAAGTAACTTGTGTCATCTACACCATCAGGTTGTGGAACAAAGGCTGCCTATGGAAATATTAAAAGGCAACCAAGTCAACTGAAAGGAAAAAGAATATACTACAAAAAAGAAAAAACAGTGCAACAACAGTCCCTGGCCCCTTGCAGTATGCTTGCAAGGAGAATAAGAGGGTAATTAAAAAAAAAAAAAAAAAAGGATTATGTATTTGCATCCATATATCAAAAGAGACCTAGTAAATTTATTTAAAGCCAATTTCAAAACTATCATCTATAAAATTGACTACAAACCATATACCAAAACTTTGTGTGTGTGTGTGTGTGTGTGTATATATATATATATATATAGAAAAACACACATCCACAATTGTCTAAGTAGGATAGAAGTTGCACGCCTGCAGTTCACTTCCATAGGTCAGTATGCTAAGATAGGTTGATAATCTCATTAATATACAAAAAGAATCAAAATCCCTGCAACTATAATCACGGTCTAGTTTAATATAGTTCAGTAACAACTATCACCAATATCCTCTCTGAACTGGAAAGATGCATGCCACTGATTAGGTAATCCATGAGAGATTAGAGAGTCTGTCACTGAAAAGTATTGATGCAGTTTATTCCAAGGATTGCTAGTATAAAAGACGAACTCAGATGACGTATCATCTCCATGGCTGGACATGGAAGCGCAAAAGGATGTATGGCACTGGATAGTAAAGTAAAGGTCCTGATATTATTTAGGAAACCAACCAAATGGTCTTTCAGACTATGCTGAATCTGTTTATATGATTGGCGATTGCAATAATAAAGTCTTAGTTTCAAACAGTATCCATTTACACTTGATTTACTATTTATCACGCTGAACAGGTACCACATATTCGACCAACCATGAATACAGCCCTGATTAACAGAATCATTAGCTGGAATGTGTTTTGCATTTCAGGGGAAAAAGAAACAGGGTTGGAAGGTTGCGCGCCCTATGGCATGTCATTGTCAGCTGAAGACATTAAAATTTCGTTGTAAGATATAAAAAATAGAGAATATACATCAGGCACAAACATGCTACACAAATAGCATATATATGAAAAGGTGAGGGCTTGCATTCTGACCTTCTGCAAGGCAAGATTATCCCAGTCCACTCCGGTGAAAAAGGCATGTGATTTGACCTAGTGGAAATGAAGAAACCAAAAAAGTTAGTTTGGATGTGATAATTCATCTTCCATATCACATGTGTGTTGATGAATGGTTGAAACATAGCACCTCTGATGCTCCCTTTGCTCCCATACGCTGATTAGAATCATGAACAAGAAACCTGAGAGTTGGCCGATCAACAACAAAGGATTTCAAATGGCCTAGCTCATACCAATTTCAAGCATCAAAAAGCTAATGCAAATTGCAGTCTGGTTCATCTAAATTTTCACGACAAGTGCATAATTTTTACAGTAGAGATACTTCAAATGGAGTCAGAATAAACTTTCTAATGCCAAATCTTCTTTTTCATTTCTACCGATTACCTCCAATATCAATAACCAACCTGTCAATCAAATCCTTGGCCTCAAAAGACATCTCACTTGGAATAGATGGCCAGGGGATTTTTCTGTTAAGAATGTTGTCAAAGATTATCTGTGAAGTCAAGAATATGGTGAAATATTAGGAGAATGAATTTCACATTTCAACAACAAATCAATGAGGTCATCTCCTTACAGATCGTAGAAAGAAGCGAAACAATCACCGAGAAACAGGAAACTTCTACTTCAAATATCACCATGTTGCAGTTAACAATAAGGTAATATGGGAACTCAGGAATAGACAATTTACACTCTTCAGTTGGAGCAGACACTTATGCTTTGTTTGATTTAGATTCTCGGAAATCAATTCTCACTCAAATTCATTTTCAAACACACATTTATATCTTAAAATAATATTACACATAAATTCATAATTTTTCCTTACTTTCAACCACATATTCTCTTTAAAAAATCACTTTTTCTCAAAATCAATTCTGAAAAATCTAAATCAAACACACTCTTAATCCATGGCACTATGATGCATAATCAGTTTCTGGAGTAGTCCATTTATTTTAATACATAACTGTAATTCGTGCTCCAATAATCTAAAATCAAGAGAATACATCCAATGAGATATTTTGAGTTAAAATAGCATTTTAAGAATATTTATGAGAAATAGATAGAAAAACAGAAGCCAACAATTTCCCACACAGTTGAAATAACAAATGAACTTCCCATATCTGATCAAACAATTAAATAGATAATCTAGCAAACAATCAAGGATTTTCTACAATGATCACCACCTGTTTAGTTTCTAAAAGGACAAAATTGAACAAGCGGCTAATCATTAACTTATTTGATTCTATGTTAGTTGGTGGGATACATCTTCATCTTTATTTTCTCATAGAATGGTTCAGCATCCATTTTAATATAATTATTTTTCCTAAATTCATGTTTTGCACATTTTGTACTTTTAAAACCATCATACCACAAAGTATAACTCGTCTAATCATCTGCCTCAGGCTCATCCCTAGCCCACTCCTGTCCTAACCCCTCGGAACAGCAGTATGCAAAAATTATTTTGTGCAATAGAAAAGTGCATAACGCTAAACAGAACTTAAAATTGCTTAAGTGCATATGCCCATACATGATTTTAGCAAATTAAGGATACCTACATGATAATAACTACAAGAAGTACCTCTGGATGCTCAGAAGTGAAAGGCGGGATTCCAGTTATTAACTCAAATAGGATTATTCCTACAGACCACCAATCTGCAGCGTAGCCTGCATGTGCACCCAAGAGGTAAAATGAGGAGTCAAACACTTTATCTGCTTTCACTTAGTTCTGCATCTTTGTGGTAGAGTTCAAGGGAGGCAAAGCAAAGGACAAAAGTCAACCAATTCCAAAAGAGATCAGATAGTTGCCTGACCGTGCTCTTTTCCAAGAAGAATTTCAGGTGCCAAATAATCAGGGGTCCCAACAGCTGAACGGTGATTATTCCCAGATGCATCATCAAGCTGATCATGCATATCTAGAACATCATATTTCTCAATCTCTTGTCGAGATAAATCACTGGTACAGTTCATGAGTCCAATTTTTGACAATCCGAAGTCTGTAAGCTGGAAGAATAATTCAGAATTCAGTAACTTGTGATCACTAAAACTCCGTATAGATGAATGGTACACTTGTCTCATGCATCATGATCAAAATTTTTGACTGGTCACTTTTAGATTTACACCACCAGGCATTCATAGATGTCAATCAAATATTAAATAGATTCAAAGCCATCAGTTCTAATTGCACCACAATCATTTGGGTTATATAGTTGAAATCAGAACAGAAACACGGTTATCAGAAAAGAGCATAAGTTCATAAAACATGTTAGCGGTACAAGCCACACAGATAGACTGAAAGCACTTCCAATGTTAGGGGGGAAATGCAGGGGGAAAATGAGAGAAGGGGGGGGGGTAAATGAGGGGCCAAATTTAGCCACTGCTTTGGGTTTTTCCACCCCAAATTTGCTAAATTGTTGCCAAATTTTGGGTTTTTACCCCTTGACACAATTTAGCATGGTTGGGGGAAACCTAAATTTGGTTTTCCCCCCAAACTAGAAATGCTCTGATAGTGGTTTTCTGGGTCCAATTGATGACTGTACCACTAGTTCATACTTCCAATGATTTAGCTCGTGTTTAACACTTGGTGCAAATGAGAACCTGGATGTATTCAGTACAATGGGATCCATTATAAGCTATCAGAACTTTATGTTCAGACGAAGCATAGGAGTCATACTGACACCGTAAGTCTTTCGGGTTGCAGGTTCGAACAACAATAGCAAGTATGGCCTGAGCACCATCGAACTTGAAATTTTCCTACAATGTCTAAGATTACAGTGTATGTACACAATACCTTGATATGCCCATCATGTCCAATAAGTATGTTGTCGGGTTTCAGATCACGATGTACTATCCCAAGAGAATGAAGATACTCCAATGCAAGGACCTGAAAGTGCAACAAGCCAAAACCTTTCAAAAAGGTGTTTAGAAGCGAAGAATTTTCTTGTGATATAGTTCCAAGAATACCAGTTCTGCAATGTAGGAACGGGCAATGCATTCTTCGAGGCAACCAACTTTTTTGAGCAAAGAGTACAAATCTCCACCGTTAAGATATTCCATAACCAAATAAAGGTTGTCCCTACTGGTAAATGAATAGAAAAATCGAACCTGTGGCAACATGACCAGATTTCTGCTATGTCATATACAATATCCAAGCATTTCAGGCTGTCATGTATGATGGCTTCACAGAAATAGAGGTATTTTAGCAACTACTAATTTTCCAGCAATATGTTATTTTCAGTAGCAAATTAAGTATACACGAGGATGTTTCCTTGTTTAGGAGATAAGTATGACTGAAGAATTCATTCTCTCCCAAGAATGCTAGTTGAGAAGCAATTAATTGAGAAGTGGACATTACCACAAAAGGATTTCGTACTGTGATCAATATATTCCTCTCAGCCAATATGCGATCAATATCATTCTTCCATAACATATCCAATTTCTTGAGTACCTGCATTAACAGATCAAAGTGTGAGTAATTAAGGTAAGGAAATGGAAAAGAACTCCAGATGCAGCAACAGAAGATTTCTGAATTCTGATGATGATGTCACTGCCGATATAACCATGGAAATTTCAAACAATTTAATCATTTGAATTTTATATAACGACAGATCCAATAGACAACGGTTTCCACTCTTAAATACAAAAGAGTGATGAAGTGCAGTTACACATTATTTTATCAAGATATTCCATATTAGTTTCCAGTAATGAACTACATTACGTCGAAAGATGAATAAGAGCCTGTTTAGAGATGCCTATGCTACTAAAGGGAAATGATAAGATTCCATCGTTCAGGTGCAAGATCATGTTTAGCAATAATAGTTAATATATGACAAAGTTAGAACGGCTTCAGGTTTATCAAACCAGCTTTGGATATATGAATACACAGAGCGTCAAAGACAGCTCAGAAAACTATCTATGAGCATGGACTTTTATGCTGTCCATAATGCTATAATACAAGAGAACCATACTACTAGGTGTTCTTTCAATTAATGAAAAAATTCTGAGCTTTGTCTCCCACCAGGATACCCCATTAGGTTGTTAGAGTCATAGTTTCCTAGATCTTGTGCATGCTACTGAACAGGCCAATTTGAAGATAATCGAAGAGAAACTAAACTACCCTTTTTACCAAAAGAGTCAGTTTTGGAGCCTGTTAAGGGCAAAAAATCTTACAACTAAGGAAGAGTCAGCAATTCATTCCCTAAGAACAACAATCTCAACAGCAACTTATAAAAAACCTATGTTCCTGAACAGCCAAACAGATGCATTAAGCCACATCACCTTACTAAACACCTGCTGCTTTTAGTTGTAAGTTTCCTTGTGGGAGCTAAAAATTAAATATATACCTTTATTGCAAAGAAATCCCCTGTAGTTCGTTTTCGGGCCAAGAACACTTTACCGTAAGCTCCTCTACTTATTGGCTTAATAATATCAAAATCATCAATGCTGGTTCGTTCCTTATGTGTGGGATGTGATGGAGTTGATGTCGTGCTACTCTGAGATGCATTATCCAGCCAAGATTTGGAGCTTTCCGGATGTCCAGTATCGTTAGCTCTATCCACCAAATCACAGGCAAGAACGTACTTCTCTCTGCATACAAGAAAGGTTGATTGCTTCAATATAACATCTATATATATATATATATAATGCACTCCTTTCTGTCTTTCCCTTTATGTACTACCTCAGAAGATTCTCTATTTGGCCACCAAATGTATCCACTATGAGAGCTCTGTGTTTACTTTGTTGCAAAATATCCCGCAAGTCTTGCAAGCATGCAAGCAAAACCTCATGGGAACCTTCTTCAGAAAGATCAGTTGCAGCCACACAGCGGGCAATGTCAGCCAGAACAATCATCTGATAAAAGAAACTTGAAGTGTTAACATTCTAAATTAAAAGCACCATGTTAAAACAGGTAATGGATTACTGGGATTTGATTATTTCCATGTGCTACAATGCATAATAGAACTGCATAATGACCATATGCTACTAGTGTAGGATAATGCAAAGGCACATAATCCAGAAACAAACTAATAAGAATACACTCAAAGACACAGATAAATTATATAAGCTAAAATGGGGGCCTGGTATCTTTGTGTTTCAATTTTTAGTTTTCAATTTTGAATTCATTTTCAGTTTTATGTTTTGGAGTTACTTTAAGACCCAATAAATTTATTTTCCTCATCTTCAATGCTTTGAGTTTTTTACACTAAAAACAACAAATTATCATATTGAGTTTTCTTTATAAAGTTTTCCCTTGTTTCTCAAAATGCGTTCTCAAAAATATGAAAGTAAACGGTTTTTCAATAATTTGAAAAACTAAAAACAGTAAACGGGTTTTCAATAATTTGAAAAACTAAAAACAGCTTGAAAATGGCAAAGAGGGTATGCACTTAGTTTTTCCACAACTGATGGTTAGAGGGTAAACCCATGTGCCTCATGATATATCAATATCCATAATTCCGGGCCATATTATTCTTCATTCCACCTCCCTTATCAAAGGGTGCTACATTTAGTTTTATGGTGTTCTTTGGACGGTACATTGTGGCAATTCTGCATACCTTTCTTTCTCTGGTGTCTCACTTTGTAGCCAAACTCCAAATACATAAAGCAGTGCAAGCAATATTAATTTTCCTAAGCGGGTTTACAAGTTATGCTTCACTTTATGAATCATAAATTCACCAAGAAAAACAAACCTGCTGCATGTCTTCCTGCTCAGATTGGTTATTCTCTAACCAAAAGAAGTCAAAATTTCCAGACCGAGGACTATTTGTGGATGATACTGGAGTCATGCTTTCATTAGAGGATGGTGGGCCATACTGATTTAGCTTCATGGCTAAGTGGTTTTTCAAGTTAATTAAGGCAAGATGAGAATCTTCTATGCAAGCAGTGTCCATCTCATGAAGATCCTCCAGCATCCCATCCATCCCTTTACTTCGCCACTCACTACATTTTGGCGAATGGCCTTCAGATGTCACTGCTACATCTGTAGTCTGCGCCCTCAAACTATCAGGGGTTCCATAAATTTCATGGTTTCTCAAATTACGTGACTCTAACAGCTGTTCTAGTAACTCAGCAAGCTTCAGTAGACGTGCATCTACATCTAAATGTTTTGAAAGACATTTATCTGCATAAGCACATACGTAGGAATGAGGCTCCAAATGAATAGCTGGAACCAGTTCCTCACATATCCGGCATATTACTAACTTGGAATCATCCAAACAGCTGTCCTGCTCCGTGTTTATAAATTCCACACAAAAATTGCCATCAATTTTGTGGAATTGTTCAACATCTGAAGGAAGACTGTACAGCAAATTTCTACCGGCTATTTTCTTGACATCTTTTCCACATTTTACCCTGTCAAATTTCACTGCAGACCTGCTCTCAGTTGCCCAAGAGGGAAAACGAGTCTGATCCTTTTCTTTCAACTTTTGCTTGGAATCTTCCGATCTTGTGACAAAACATGACCTGTACCAGAATCAACTAACCTTTTGTTTACATCCCAATTCATTTCAACAGAAGGGATTCTCTTTAAACATTCTCTGAATTTATCCAGTGATCTCTCACTTACAGGCTCATTGTCCTGCTCAAAACGCAACAATAGATCGGAAGACCGAGTCATTATGAAAAGGATGCGTGTAAAAAGCATTTTCAGCAATCCCGACTGGCATTTTTGCCTCTTCTCAGTCAACTCGTGTACAATTTCTTCACATTTGGCTCGAAATTCTAAGGAGTTCATGTTGATACACTGCTCAGCAAGAGCGAAAAGCTCCTCTGCCATTTTCTGTTTGTCTGAGGATAAGGAATTATCTTTCTGCAAGATTTCCATCATTTCACAAGAAAAATAACCAAGCTCAGAGTTCACAACTTCTTTTGCAGCGTCAAATCTTGAACGAAGTGATATCAACACTTCCTGGATATAGTAATGCAGGAAAATAAATTACAACATTGATTTTCACACAAATAAAAGCAAGAAAATATCACGCTGGTTTTGACAGTTGAGTCAGTTTAAGAAGTTCAAGTAGTTTGGTAATTTAAATTTCTCCCTAAAGAGAGACATTATTGGAAAAACAAGAGCCAAGATAATAGCACAGGGCAACATTCACTTCCAGTTAACCTTATTAAGAATATAAACTGAATACCTAAACTAAAATCTGAAAAAGAAGTCATAGATCGAAATCGTTGAAGCTGTGAGAACGAGGATGAACAGATTGTATTCCACCTTTTGGGCCCAATTCATGTGAAAAACTTTTAAAACACTTGGACACTTTCTCGGGTGGCATGACTTCAGGTGAAAATTGTTTTCTCGTTAAATTCTTTTGCATCTTCGGCAATTTTTTTCTTGATTCCTTGTCAGGCATCTCGAATTCCAGGACATTAGACTGCAAGCTAGAAAGGGTAAAAAAACTAGGCTGGTGATGTAACAATGAAAACCAAGAATTCTTAACTAGTGATGCATTATGTTAGCTAGATAGGCTCACCTCAGTGCTTGGAGGATAATAACCTAAAGCTTGGTCAGAGTCCCTAAAGACAGATGAAGTGAACCACCGTGCTATCTTCTTCCCTTTGCGGAAAGCTGCTCCACTGAGTAATTTCAGTAAATCATATAATGTTTTGTTTGTTACCAAAATACCTTATATACTATATGAGGACATCTAGAATCATTCTAGAATTACTAGCCAAAGTGCATTTACTGGTGAGAGAGAGAGTTGGGAGAGGAGAGGCAAGGTCACAACCTAGAGATCGTCATGACGGTATTCTTCTCTCATCAGCATATATTTCAGAGTTCAACTATTTGAGATCTTTGTAATCCAAATAAGATTCTTGTTCAATGAAATTCAAATTCGATATTCCACTGATGGAAGTCCCAAAGAATAAGAAACCCACGAAGAATTTACTGATACAACTGGAATTGGAAGGATGCAAAGGTTTGATACAAGAGAACAGAGATCTCATTAACTTCACTCTTCTCGGTTTGTCTTCTGTTTCTGTTATTGGGGTTCCACTGAATTGATTGCATCAAGCGTGAAGCTCGAAAGAGTGAAGTTCATGAAATATACACTCTTAGAAGGGTCATACTACATCTCACATTTCTCATCTGTCGGTTGATTAATAAGATGACACCCCTATTATTTTTTACACACTTGGCTATTCTTGACACGTAATCAGCTGCCTACTCCACAAGATCAAAATGCGATAACAAGGAGTCCCAAAAGAATATTTGTTCAGTGCTGAAAATAGTCATCTTAGACTATATATGTAAAGATCATAATTTGCAAGACCATTTTAATTAAATTATGTGTGCTTTGTGTAAACGGTTCTCATAAACTCACTCCACTATTTCAGTAATTTCTATTCTAGTTATCCCCTGAAGTCCACAGAAAACTTGTAGAAAGGGGGAAATCAAATAATCAGTCAGTTAATATTCATTTAAGTTCAAATATCATGATATCGTTCAAACTATAAACTATCTAGGAAATTCCTTTCCTAGTAAATTCAGAGATGCTAATATTTACATCGCTAATTAAATCCCAAAAAATTTTCCATAAAGAACTTCCTATATCAAAACACAAACAAACCACCTGTCCATAGAACTAAAATAATCATGCACAAATAACAGTGGACCTTCTTTAGGGCTGGCGAATTTCACATGCCCTTTGTTAAGACCCTTTAGCTTCTCTCCCGAACTTGAAACAGCTCCACCATTAGGGGACCCGTTAAAATTATCAGAACCTTCAGCTCCTGAACCTGCCCTCTCCTTGGACCCAACTCGCCGAATCTTTATACGGTTCAACCCGGTAGGAATCCCTGTCAGTTCCCCGGCAACGTTTCGACTCGGTTCCACCATGCCGGAATTCAGCGGCCAACTGTAAACTTAAATTTTTATCAGCTCAAAAATTATGCGCGCTTTTGGAACGCAGAAAGATGAAACGCATGAAAGACGGAGCGGAAAAAACGGATTTCGGATGAGAAGCAGAGAGCAGAAAAGGAGCTTGAATTTTATTTCGAGTGCTTTTTTTTCTGTTGAAACTGGCATGATGGGGCATGATGGGCAGTTTCAGTCTTTGGGTTTATGTTCAAAACCGCGCACCTAAAAACTTGATCCCGTTTCTCCAAGAGGGACAAAGTGGGAAATAATGGATGGGGAAATTTTTTCGGTCTTTAATAGGTGGGGAAAATTAATTAACTTAATAATTGAGAATAATAATTTCCATTTGAACAAAAAAAAAATCTCCTTTAATTTGCAAAATTTTTCATTGAAGGTAAAAGATTGAAATAAACTTACATTTCTACTTGCTACTGATTATAGACCTAAAGTTATTTATTTAAAATTTTTACATATACCACAAGTAAATGCATTTCAAATTTAAATTAATTTAGATGAACAAGTTAAGTCCACGTGTAATAAGAATCAGAATATTTAATTATCAAAATAATCTAACTATAATAAATAAATTATTTGATCAAATATTCTTAAGTCTTAACAGAATTTTATCTTTGTTTCTTGTAAATTTATAACAAAACTGATAAAAAAATATTGTCACTTAGGCAAATCTTATCCGCTAGACGGGTTTTAAACTATTTATTTATCAGGTAAGTGATCAAAATGCAAATTCACAGTTCAAAACCTCAAGTATTATTAACAATTTTTTAAAATAATATCTATCAATCATGGCTTACATTCAATTTTTGAACTTTTTATTCCCATTGGGTATAGTAATTATTTCTATGTAATTTTCTAGTCAACACGGAAAAATTACCGTCGTACTAAATTTAATGGATTGACTTTTGAAAGTTAACAACAATGTCAGACCAGATCAGTTATACTAGTCCATACATTTATGTGATAGCATAAGATAAATTAATTAATAATAAAAAAAAACATAAATTGGGCGTGCAATGACTAAATTAGTGGTTCTTTTTTTCCGCCTGCTAGACGTAGGCATAAAACGCACTAAAATGCAACTTGGACGGCTGTTGATCAAAACAGACCGTTAAAGCCCTTGAGAAAGTTGGCCTTTTATTCTACCAAAATTTTGGATTCTCGGTAACCAACCTTTTTGGACATTTGAGGGTGCATAATAATACAGTATTAATGGACCTGCCGTATCATAATAGCCATCACCCACAACATGATGCGAGTTATATCAATAATAATATAACAGAAATAATTCCCAACCTATCCTAATAACATTTTATTTATTTTTAATTTAGAGTAACATTTGGTCAAAATTAATTAGATATTGTTTCAAAAATAATAATAATAATAATAATAATAATTACATTTACATATTTCATAAAATGTTTATCTTACAAACCTCCACAATTAATTTTATTTCTCTTTTAAAACACAAACATAAAAGTCAAAAATCAAATGTAATTATCACAAGAATAACCAAATTCAATAAAGGCAATGAATTTGTTGCACGTTTAGCATCCACGTCAAGCTATATAATGAGTATGTGCGATTTTCTTTAGCACTACCCAAATTATTAAGCCCTCCAACTACAAAGGCTGTTAGAAATTTGTTATCAAAATATCTATTATATATATATATATATATATCGCTTCCATATGAGACGCACACTTTCCAAAATGAAAGAATATTATAAACAAATAAGAAACCCTAAACAAGGATGAGATAAAACCATAAAAATTCACAATTAAGAAAAGCTTGATAAGATGTATTCAAAATAGCAAGCTACACATTAGCTTCTTCCTTCAATCTTCACAGGTTTCTTTGAGATTCTAAAAGAGGCAAACACACTTTTTGGAAGATCTGTTATACGCTTTTGATTACAGACGTGGGATTGTGATGAAGATCGCTTTAGAATGTCAAACAACGAAATATTAGATACATTTGCTGAAGCAGCATCTGTATTTCGACTGGTAAATTTAGATCGTGAGCTACTAAACTTAGCTGTTTTGTTCTTAGTTGGTTGATTGTCCCTAGAGCCCTGCATGTTCAGAAAACAGGCAACTTATCTATTACTGCAAAGTGGGAAAACGTAGGATCATATGATGCTCGATCAAAAATGCAAAATCCTGTATCCAAAATAAAAGCCTGATGTATCACAGAAAGGAAGGGTAGGTTCAAAAAAGGTTTGAGCGTGTCTTCAATTTTAAACAAGTAACATTTAACTAAAGTATCACAATAATGGAAAGAACATGTTCATACGGAATATTAGCATATTGTCCATTGATCAATACTGGACAACAGAAAAATAATTACTTACGTAATTGAAGAATCATTTTATATTATATCACAAGATAATATACTAATTAAGATTTTAAATAATTACTAAAAATGGAATTATCAATTAATCTAGAAGGTGTTTGATTCTCAGTATCAATTCACATTATAATCACTTATTATTGATTTGATTTTTAATTTGACAATTACTCATTTCTAACCACAAATTTCAAACTTCCATTAAATCTACATCATTCATTTCACCTCATTATAATTTAATGTCAATAATAAAAATCAAACAGCCACCTATATGTGAGATTGACCTGACACCATATGTGTCATACACTATGGTACCACATGGCCATGTGGCGTACATCGGAGCACACCACATGATTAATCATCGGCCATGTAACATGCTCCAATACACACCACATGGCCATGTGGTGCCATAGTATATGGCACATATGGTGTCAGAATGGGACTCACCTCTACGTTCATGGGAAATCCATTCTCACCTATATGTGCAGGGGAAATCACAGACTAATTTAAGTCCAGAAATACGAAAATGTGCAAAAGAAAACTAGTGGGGTTTTCGACAGAATCATCAATCATGGAACCGTGTCAGAGGTTGACATTTGGGTAAAATATATGCAATGTGATGTACAAAACAGCCTAAAAGAAAACGTGTGACTTAAAAAAGAGTTATATGAGAGCCTGAAATATATATATATATATATATATATATATATATTACTGGTATATTCTACGAAAGGAATTCAACACAGGGATAAAGAAATACAAAATAGATAAGGACATGCACTAGGTCCACTGCTAACACACCCTCAAGTCAGCTTGTTTCTCGGGTTCCAAAAATGTCAAGACTATCTGCACTAGCAAAAGTATCACATAAAATGCCATACTTCTCGGTTCTTGGAGCCAAGTAAAACGGCCGATAGTAATCCAGCCAGACAGCTAATTTAAGCTGTTTAGGCCAGCTTGGGAAAAAAGTGGCAGCAACCTTGAGCCTTGAAGGGTAGGGTTCTATCCAGGAAAACTACAACTAAAAGCACAGAATTCCAAGAGAAAAACCTCTCTTGGAGGGCCAACAGTGCCACATGAGATGACACATCATATATGTACGAGATAGAACCAGTACAAAAGGCCAAAAAGGTACAGACATGAAGATACAAGTGCATATTCAGGCTGAGCCAAGAAGCAAGAAAATAACAGAGTGAAAAGTGCACTTCATTGAGCAAAACAGACGAACCTAGGCTCGAACAGCCTTAGAAAACCCAACATGGCCAGATGTCAACAGAGTGAATAAACTAGCTGCTAGCATCAAAGACAGTTGTGAAGACAGAAACGGTGAGATGTGTAAAGATTGTTGCCCAAAGGCATGACCAATGTCACTCCATTGCCCCTATCCAAAAGCAGAAGCAAAGCAATCTATTTTAGTGGTTGAACTTGTGTGGTTGAGAAAGGGGGAAGTGTGCAGAAAGAAAGAAGGATTAATTTAGGAAAGAGCAAAAAAATTATATAGAGAAGTAACAGAATGGTAGAAAGGGGATGAGGGGGAAAAAGCAAAACCGACCAATTCAGAGAGATACTAGACACTAGGCTAAAAAACAAGAATTGCAGAATTAAGGCCAGTGTGGTGCAATTTGAGGCAGGGCAAAGAAAACGGCAATGAGCTTTACCCAAAACCAGATAAACCTGTTTAAATTTACCTATAAGAAATGCGCTAAACAGGAAAAAATATAGTAGGGTAACTATGTCATAAATTCATGAGGAACATAATACATCATAGAACAGTTCAGGATTTTTAGTGAACGAAAAGTAAAATAAGAAACTAACCATCTGCGCAGAATCTTCTGAGACAGAACTCTGACTATTGCTGTCATCCCTCCCAAATATAAAAGAACGAACTATTCCTGACCCTTGTTTATGAGATGATGGAGCATTGAGGTTTGAGACACGTCCAAGGAAAGATGACTGCAGCTTGATATAGGAAAACTTTTATCATATCATATTACCGAATTCAAACAGGCAGAAAAGCAGATATCCAGTAAACTGAATGGGTTACACGGGGCGGTTTTGCAAAAATCTACTGCTTAAGGTAAAAAAAGTCTTCCCTTCAGATTTCAGTTGTAATGTTGGGTCAAATACAGTTACACAAACAATAAAATTAAGCAGAACATAGAAATACCGGAACATTCCTGATGATAAGTTTGTGGTGTTTGGCAGAAATAATCTAGCTGACAAGGAAAAGCCATTTTTATTGCTGAAGTTTCAAATATTAAGTGAATAAACTAAAATAGAAAATACTAACCGAATGGCTGCAATACTCATTTTGGTCTACATACAGGAGAGTTTTCGAAGAGCTGATGCCATTTCCTCCTTTTAGCAATGACAGTAAAACAATAATGCCATAAGCAACGAGGCAATAATGCCATAAGCAACGAGGCACAGAGAAAATGCCAGAAAATAAAACTGTAAGAAAAGCATGGCTTACCTGATGCTTTGGGTTTTTTCTTGTTGGTGGAAACAATATTAAGTTTCTTTATAAGTCCAAAGACTTCCCTGGAACTTTCATCATCTGCAGGTGGTATTGATGCAGGCTCCTTTTCCTGTTCAAGATAACAAAGTTAAAAAACTGTTGAATAACCATTGAGGTAGGGAAAATATCAAAAATTTTTTGTTGTAATCAACTTTACACTGACAGAAACTCACAGCTCTTGATAGGAGGCGCTTTTTAGCACGCTTCTTCTCGCCATCATCGTTAGACTCGTTATCACCGTCAGACAAGAAAACATCTTTATCCTTAGGCAACAACTGCAAAATAATTTCCTTAGCCTTTCTAGAAATTATCCGGGTAGAATTCCTTGGGACATCATCTTCCTCAGCTTCGTCGTTAGACTCTTCTTTGGCTTCACCGTCAGTCTCTTCATCCTTCTCACTTTCAGGATCTTTGTCATGCAAAATTGTGCTTCTAAGTTCAGAACCACACTTCAATCGGTGCAGAAGTTTGTCAGTCCCTGCTGCATCCTGTTGCTCAAGCCACTTTTGATGAAGTTCATTACGTTTTTCATTGTCAATGGTTGTTTCTTCATGCTCAATTGCAATTATATCATTAAGTTCCTCAGAGTCTTCCATATCCGCATCCTCATTTTCCTCAAAGTGAACCTGGTCATTATCACTATCATCTTCTTCCTCAGCTTCATCATCTACAAAATCCTTCACAGGATCTCCTTTTGGAGAAGCTCAACATTGGGCAGTTCCATGAGGATGAGGATCAATGTTCTCCTTGTCATTATCCTCTTCGTCTGAAGAACTGTAGAGATAAAAGTTGTAATTTTTTCACATTATATATGGCAAAATTCAGTTTTCAGTGACCTAAAATGAGCATTAGAATGTTTAATACAGTCCTTGGGGAATGACTTAAATTACTATTTATATATAATATAGTAGTGGAGATTTTCTAGGTTTCAAAGTGAATTTAATGCAAACCACAAATTTGGGCCTCTATTTTCTTAAGCTATGCCAGACATGTGCTGAGTAAAATATTAGATCGGAAGAGCGTCGTGTAGGATTGTTGCAACTACTTCATTGTAGCAAGTAGCAACACAACAGTAACATGTAACAATCCAAGAGAAGTAAAAAACCAACCTATCATCGGCAGGAGCAGAATCAAACTTCAAGTTCATAGCTAGTAAAGATGAAGAAATATCTTCTTCTAAAGGACTGTCTTGTCGTTCATCAGGTTGCTCGGCTTTATTATCACTTGGTTCTGAGTCATCAAAAAGGCCCTACAAGTAGAAACTTGGCAAACTTTTAACCTTCCTGAGCTAAATTTCGAGAAAATTTTATAGCTTCCTGAAACAGTAAAGTAATAAGACAACCTGAGTATCATCAACTGGAGCTCGCAATGGAGGTGTAGGTTGTTCATTCAAAGACTGCAGCATTATGATAGCAAGCATTACTAGACATAAAAACGTAGTCATTTCTATTTGCATAATAATTTAATTACTCTGTCGTTTAAATGAAAGCCATATCCAAGACAAGCTGTTATACATTTATACCAACTAGGTCTTGAAAAATCACCATCACCAATTCAAGCAATTAGATTATACAACAGTTTCATTACATATAATACTAGAAATTACCTTGCTTTCTACTTTAGCACTGTCTTCACGGCTTGTCTGCCTTGCATGTTCTTCAGGTCCATCCATTCCTGAAGTCCGCAGACTACTCTCCACGTCCATTGAATGTGCTGAAGCTTCTCTCTCTTCAGTGTGAAGGTTAACCAAACAAACATTCATCTTCTTGTCGCTCTGACTGCTATTTTTCTCACCAGCATAGCTGTTGTGATTTCTCATAATGTGTTTGCTGCAAATCAGTTAATACCATATTAGTGTGGTGCCATCATAAACAATGCTAAACAATATTCATCAAAAAAAAAAAAAGTTTCTGGCCACAGTATGTGCCAACTGACATGGCAATATAATCATGTGTGGAGTTTAAACCCCGCCATAACCGTAACTTGCCTCATGAGCGTGATAAGTGTTTGGCAATCAGTGCTTATAAGTACAGCATGTAAAAAGCAATTAAATCATTAAAAATAGAACACGAGGTAAATACTTTTTTGAGACTTCGAGCTTCCGCTTCCGAATTTTCTCTAATATGGATGATATGGGTTTTTGTACGACTGGGATAGGTCTAAATGTCGCGTCTCTAGTTTCTGACCAAGAAAGGAAAAAATCCAAATTATATTATAGGGAAAAAAATGAGAAAGGCAAGGATCGAATCAACTAAAATATCAAAACCTCTTAGTAGTCTCTGAGACTCAGCATGAAGTTGTTGAAGGTAAGCCTTTCTTTCCTGTAAGTCCAAATAACGACTCAGTTTTAAGTCCGAAAACATATAAATAACTAAACGCTACAGGCTAAACCATAAAGCCGTAAATGATTAAAAACTTAACCAAACAAACTGTTAAATCTGGACTCAATGACATTCAGATAAACAATCTGCATGTAACTAAAGTAGAGAAACCCAACCTTCTCTTGTCGCCTTTTATTCAGAACTTGCGCTTTGGACGTAGAATCCTCAGCAGTGTTACTCTTTCTCTTCTTTTTCTTCTGATCCCCTTTTGCCACGCCTAAATCTCTTCCAGAGCACTCTTTCTTCTTAAAACCATCCGAACTCAAATCGGCTTCATCTCCAATCCCGCCTTCAGTTCCATAAAACCCGTCTGCCACGTCATCATCAAACTCCAAAGCCCTCTTTGTTTTCCTAATCTCTGCATCGATCTCGAGATTCACTTCCTTCTCTTTCTGATTCTCTACCTCATTCTCCTTCTGATAGATCAAACTCCTGGGACGAGGACTCTTGCAATCCAAATTGCTTATCATTCAAATTAGACTCATTGAAATCTAGGGTTTCTGAATCATTTTCCAACGCTTCCAATTTCGCATAATCGACTTGGGGGAACAGAAGCGGATCTTTGATCGATTCAACCAGGTATTCTTTCCGTGGTTTAGAGTTCAATTTCTTCAACCGTTTGAGCCTCTGATGCTGCCCCTGAGGCGAAGATTCCTTCGGAGGGGAAAATGACTGGTAATTGTCGTCGCTGTCCATTTTCGTACTTCTTATGGTGGCTGATAGGCAGAGAATTGGTCTTCCGCCGGGGGAGATTGGAGTGTAGATCCGAGAGATCGAATTTGGAATGGGAATGATCAATGATATGGTAGGGCAGGATTTAGGCGGCAAACTATTCAAATTTCGAGAAACGGGCGCTAATCTTTGGCGTATTCGCCAAAATTTTTTCAGAAGGGAAATTACAATATTAGTAGCGCAACTATTCACTTTAGTAGCAAAGGGACTTTATAACTTATTAATATTGATTTGAAGTCCCTAAACTAGGAAAATGATCACATGTTTGACTTTGGCATGAAGTATACAATTATATAGTCGAAGAAACAAAACAAATATGTATTTGATGACTGTTTATAAATTGACTGGACCATTTTTTTAAATTAAAAAAATGCACGCTTGATCAACCATATAATTTTAATTTTTTTAAAAATGAAATAGTTAAATAATTTCCGATGTGATGCACGGAAAGTAATAACTAATTAAAGATATAATGATGGAGTAATAAATTATTCTAATAATCCGATATAATTATGTTATCATCATTTAATAATTTTAACTTTTTAAGTGTGTTTGCACTATATAGCAAATTTGTATATTTCAAGTAATTATCTATTCACTGTGTTATTTTTTATAGACGTTATATTGAATTTGGCCAATCTTTATATTAACTGTGTTATATTTGTAAGTTTACAAAGTGAATTAGTTATTATTTAATATGTATAAGGATATTTGTTTTCGTATAAAAGGAAAAATTTCTATCTATTTCCCTACCCCACTCAGCTACAACGTCAGACCAAAAATAGCCATTATCCGATGTTGATTCAAGCCTGTTGTGAACACAAAAGTATAGATCATGCTCAACGATGTAAGTTGTAAGAATCTAACTGATTTGAAAGATACAGTATCGATCTTTGTTTCTACAGTTATCGTGCGTACATATTTCTTAAAAAAATAAAATAAAAAATAATGTGTAGAAAATTTGTATGCTTTTGCAACGATAGAGAGATTCCAGACAAGACAACTTTAGGAAATGCAAACAACTCAAACACATATTATTCCATAATTGTTTTTTTATCCCGTCTTGATAAAAAGCTTGGAACTTTCATAATGGAGTTTGGTGGTTTAGAAAAAGAAAACAAAAAAGGTAATATATAAAGCTAATATCCATTGTAAATTCCAGAACACCAAACATAAAATTTTTATTTCTGAAACTTTACTAACAATAACATTAATATCTTTAACAATCATAATATTTTCTCAGTTCCTCCACAACCATATAAGAAATATACACCACTATGACCAGATGTAACAAATTCCATAATGGTACAATAAACAATCTTATGTTCATCTGTTAGCATTTGCATAAGTCTTTCATGTTCTACCGCTAGAGTTTTTCTGTCATAATTTAAATATTAATTGTTAAAGGTAATATATACCTTTAACAATAACATTAATACCTTTAACCATAACAATAATATTATATGTTGGTGTATACTCTATTGGGCATTGGCAGACGGCTCACAGTTGAAGCGGAATTATGGGTGGTGACAACCTAAACTAATATATTCTTAAATTGAAAAAATGAGAAAAAAACGAAGTAAAAAAAATATTACAAATGCTGTGTAGAGGTGAAAAGTGAGTTGTTATCATTACTACCTAAATAAAAAAATTTAAAAACTGAATAAAAGTAATAGAAATATAATTGTATTGGCAAAGTTGAAAGTGGACAAATTGGGTGGTTACCAATTAAATTGACATAATCTTAAATAGAAAAAAATGAAGTCAAAAAAATATTTACAACTGTCAGGTAAAGGGAAAAGTGGGTGGTTAATGCTAAAAACTAAGAGCTTGTTTGATGCTCTTTTTTCCTATTTTCTTTACCAATTTATAATTTTACTTACCACTGATTTGACATTTGATTTGAATATTATTTAATTATAACAACATATTTTACACCTTTTTACATTCTCAATACACATTTTCCCTCTCTCTTCATTATAAATTCTCTCAATTTTACAAAAAAAGAGCATCAAACAAGCACTAAGTAAAAAATAATAAAAATATAATAGATTCTAGTATCTTCTTAAACAAGAAAAAGATACTGAAATCACTGCCACGTTTCTTATATAAAGATACTAGTTTATAAATCAATTGTCATATAAATGTAATATTTTTAAATTTATATACGTCAATCCACTATTCCACTATTGGATATGGACACAATGAAGGTGGGAAAAAAATGGAATTGCCCTAATCTATATTATAGTGGGTGTTTGTAAACCAATCATAATTCAAAATAAAAATAAGATGATTGAAAAGATTTCTAAATATTGGTTTTCTTAATCCAATATGGTGAAATCGAGATATTTCATAAAATTCTTTTCTTATTCGGATTTTGATGTATTGTAATTCTATGAAGTGTTTGGCAACTCTCTCAGATTATAAAATTATAATCTGCCACACAGTATTATTTTATTAATTTCACTTTTTTCAAAAAATCAAAAAGTAAAAGTCAAGCCGCCATTTTTTACTTTTTACAAAAAACAATCAATAAAATAATGCCACGTAGTAGATTATAATCCAACAAATAATCTAAATTTCAATTAAACACTTTGCTAGTTTCGCAGTGTTACACATGCATGCATAATTAAATAAGAAAAGATTTGGAGAATTGTTCAATATTTATTCAATAATGTTAGATCTATATTGTATGGCATGATGTTTGATAATATATGCACGTGACTGCGCCTAGTGGATAAAGCAGCAGTTGTCATGCACAGAGGATCAAGAACAACATAGATAATTAATAGTGAAATTTTTGCAAAAGTTCCCTTTTTTGGGGGGTATGGCGTTAGCATTATTTCATTTCTCATTATAAATGAGGTTACAGATGAAAACAAGAGGATGTTGGCTCCACACGGAAAAAAAAATTGTTATGAAAGCATAGCGAGCAACATTATATCAAAAAAGCAACCCCAAGTTCCCCCGATTATATAAAAAAAAAAACATTATTTGGGCTCCTAGGAATCAACTCACATCCAAGGAAAGAAAAACTCTTCCATGAGCTTGGCAATTTTCTAGATCAAAATGCCTTCCTCCACGACTTCTATTACTTGACACACCACCATGGCTAGCGTTGACGGGCCAAGTTGCAACCCAATTCAATGACAAAAATTTCAAGTCCTTATTTGATTTCAACTTTAATGCCCACTAAAATTGCCATACACTCGACCTTAAAGATGCCCTGTCTTGCCATAAAGAACCAAAGACGAGCCAAGACAAATTCTCCGGCATCATTTTGAACAATAACGCCTACTGCAAAATGACTTTTGCCATCTTTCACAGCCGTGTCGATGTTCACTTTTAACTTTTGTACACTTGATTTGTCCGTCATGTCTTCTTAGAAGGTTCTGCCCGTGCCTTTCCCTGAATATCTTCAGTTGACTTTTTGGCCATATCAATCAATTGACAATCTCTTATATCATCTCAAAAACTTTGGTTGGTCATGAAAAAAAGTGTTTCAAGTGAACAAAACGCACATTTTGGACAAAAAAACATTCTCCAATGCATGCCGTGGTGGTGGATGTTCAATTGCCTTGGCTTGTAATAATTATGGGCAAGGTCCAGGTGAAGGTCCGAATTCAAACCCATTGTAGATAGCCATATAAGTGAATTTATGACTGTTTTATTAAGATTTTCACTCCATTTCTTTGTGAGAGATTATGTTGTAATAAATTTTAATTAGTGGAATGGTCCACTTCATAGATCCATTGGGGACACCAAAATGCAAAACCAATGTCTATTAAGAGGAATTATAGGGGACAGGAAAAGAAGACATTCTTAAGTGGCACACTTGTATTGAATAATGAAAAAGTAGTCATGTAATTATCACCTAATGAATGTATGCTACATGAAAATATCACCTAATAATGTCATCTTTTCACGTCCCTCTAGAAACTCGTCTATTAATTGATTGAATGTCAAATAAGAAGGGACAATGTCTATTCTTTTGCCACATAAACTCCAATGCGTTTGTTGCGTTAGGGATGCTCTTATCGTATCAAAGTAGCAGTTTATTACTTTATCACTTACTCACTCAATGTGTTTAACTTTTGTAGTTAATGTGATCTTCCCCAAATTAAATAAAGAAATAAATAAAATCAAGGAAAAATTATCCTAAATTGAAACAAATTTGTTTATGTTTAATTTATACGTGACTAATATTTTACACAAATTGATATAAATTGCGATTCAGTAAATGTTTGAGAATGTAATCAAACTATAATGATCACAAAGGAAAAAAAATTCATTGATTTATATTTATGTAATATATATGAATTATGTGACCATTGACATAACTGGTTCAAATTTGACTGAACATCAATGTATGAAAATTATTACAATGGATTTCTTAATACGAGGAAATTACATCAACTGACCAAAATGTAACTCCAGTTACATTTGACGGATCAAGATGGCAATGCACGAAAGTTTAAAGGGATTTGAGCCTCACCTGGCGCTGGCGGCTCCTTGAAATTGCCAATGTCCGAAAATAGTACCTGAAAATAGAATACCCGGGTTCCCGCCAAATTGTTTGGCGCAATTTCTAAATTCTACCCCCATTCAGGCTTCAACAATGTTTCTACCATACTACATGTCTTCACTTCTCGCTCAACGCTCTCGAGGCCTCGAAACAAGGTTTGTTTCGTATTACTCTCAGTGACTAGATCTGCTTGTGTTGGTTTCTGTAATCTCATTTCAATTTTACCCATTTGGCCTCTTTTTTTTTTTTTTTTTTTCCTTTTTTTCTTTTCAAAGTTCCCTGCAGTTAGGGTTAATTTAGCTGCGGATGTTATTTGAGCGATGGTTTCAAATCAGAAAGAATGATTGTTTGGATTTTAATATCAGGCATTGATACTTTTTTTTATAATCTGTGGAGACTGTGGACAATGAGATGTGGGAGAAAAATAGGCCGAGAACTCAAGCATGAGGTTAAATAACTATTTGATTTCACGTTTTGTACTTGTTATTTTCTGGATTTGGAGCAAATTTGTTTTCCGTTTAGTTGAGCTCAAGAGTGTTCTCTGATAATTTATAAGAAGTTTGCTATGTGGCTTCTATCAATGCTGTATATAATTCTAGCTTTATAGTTTTAGCTGATCGGTAATTTTTCACACACGCATCAAGGACGGTTATGGAAATGAATTGTGATTATGAACAGTGCAGTTCTCCGGCGACTGCATGATAAGATCTATCTTTCATTACTGCAGAGTCTCTACTTCATTTTAATATCATATATCCTGCTTTCTTTCCTGATTAAGGCAGCAAACTTCGCCTGTTCATTGACATTTCTTATTATGCTTTATGCACATTCAGGTTTTATTAGTTGAAATTTTAGAAACCTGCTACAAAGTATGCTCTTATAGCTTTCATGACATTAGCTGTTACCAAAATTTTTGACAGTGTTGTTCCTGTAGGATAAAAGCTTGGGTTTTGCTCCAATAGTTAGGTGTTGTAAGTTTCATTTTTTTTTTTTTGGCTGCATTTATTCAACAAGGCTCACATGATGTATTTTTTGGCCAGGTAAGGTGTTGCATTCTTTGAAGTCAGGTAACAGTCGAGTCCAACTATTTGCCGGATATCCTTTCTTGCTGCCACATTTATATTTTTACATGATACAATAGAATATATTGTTACTTTTCTCCTCTTGATAATGGAGACGAGAAGTTGCAGTAATATGCAATTTATCCAAGCCATAAGGAGTGAAATGGTGATGAAAATCCGCAATGTAGATTCCCGTGGAAAGCCGTCTCTTGTATTCAAGAGTCTGAAGGATATATATGAAGCTGAAGGTGCCAGACGTTGTGGATCATCTACAAGTAGTTCTTGGGGTAAATGTGGCGATTCACTGTTTGACAAATGTGAAACCTCACATTCATTTGTGGTAGATAGGAGGATGTTGCAGAAAGAAAAAAAACCTGAAACATACAGGTTAGTCCCCTCCGGCTATGATGATGAAACAAGCAGTTATCTGGATGACAACACAACGTTGAAACAGCTAAGGAAAAGGTTTAAGACAAAGAAAAGAAAACTTGAAATTTCTACTGATGTAAATCCAAATCAGGCTGTGGAAACTAAACAGCTCAAGGAAGAAGGATCTGATCTTTATGAACCCCTCATTAGTTGGAAGTCAAAACTTCCAAAGAAGTTAAAGACTAAAAAGAAGTGTGTGAAAAGCAGCATTGTTGCTTCTTCTGAAATTTCCCTTTCTATTAAAGATGAACCAAACCTAGATTCCCCAGCTTCTGAGCAAGCTCTCTGTGAATTACCTCTGCCCCTTCATGTAAAACTTGAGGTTCCTGAACCTAAGCTCAGTAGATTGCAAAGCGCAACTTTTTCTCACGAGTTATTCATTAGACATAATGAGGATCCAATTCCTGGAACTGCAGCATCAAGTGAAACTTTGGAAACCGTTGAGCATGGAAACTGTGAACTGAGACCTGCAGAAGAAAGGAAAAACTGTGTCACCAACAAAGCTTCTGGTGATCATTGGGAGCATCCTGAGCCGATTCCTACACTCGCTCCAATTGATGAAAAGGGTGCTAAGTTGGATGGTTCAGAAATGAATTGCCAAGAGTGTTTTGTCTCCTTTCCTTTAGAAATCAATGCCGCGAATATCATTGAGCAGGAACTTTCTTGTGGAAATTCTCCCGGTAAGGATCAAAGTTCATATATGGGTTTTCAGTCCAGAAGTTCTCTCAATAATGAAGAGATGTCAGGGAAAATGCGCAAGACGTCTGAAGTTCAAGTTCCTGATACTACTGTGGCCAATGACATTGACTCCATGGAACTTGATCATGGAGATGAACTTCAGCTGTTTGTGGATACAGCTAACGCAGATCTGCCCTGTAAGCAAGATGATTTTATAACTGATTCTGAACAGCATCATGGCTCGTCGTGGAAACCCAATATGTTCTTCAATACACATGACCACTCTGTTTCCATGGAAGATCCTATATGCGATGAGAAAAAGCTGTCAGTTTCATTCATACCAAGGAATGACTCAGCCTCCAGTAATCATATGGAGGATGAGTTATCAATGGCCAAGGAAAAACAAGATTCAAGTGCCATTACAAAAAGGAAGTCATTCACAAAGAACCAAACCTGTGATTCTGACGAGACACTTCCAACGCTAAAATTTCATCAACCACCTGAAAGGCTCCTATCAACACGGAAGGTTGGAAATATCCTTTTGCCTGGCTGTCATTTTCAAATTTACTTATTGGAATCACCTTAAGGTTAATGCTCAAAATGTGCAGGTTATCTCTCCATCTTCTCATGAACAACGTTGCTTAGCTTCATGTTCAATGAACTTGCACGATGACATTGAGCCATATAGTAAGTAAATGCATTAGCTGTTCTATGGACTAAATTGCATGCATTATAGTATTGGGGGACCTTGTTGATATTTTCGAGTTACTCTTGGCGTAGCTATTTATCTTTTGTCACGCCTTTCAGCAATATTTAACTTCTTACTGATTAAAGGACATTCTTCTTTGAGATCAACATCTTTTGCTTCCTTAAGCTTCTTCGTATTGGAATTCAAACTTCGGTGAATTCTTACTGTGCATTCTTTCCCAGAATGTGCCAAAATCTCTTTCCAATTGTATTCAACTATTCTCCTTTCTGTTTGCAATCTTCCCAGGATGTGAAGAGAAGCTCTGCGTTGAGACATCAGCTGAAAATAAAGCTTCATTAGTTGAATCAGACAGCAAGCCTCCTGAAATGACCGAAAATCATGGAAGCCCAGTGCAAGTTAGCCAGGAAAAAGTTATATTGAGCTCCAGACAGATCTTTAATAAATCAAAGAATATCAAAAGTACCCTATACAAAGGCAATCTTGAGGGCCTTCGTTGTTCACGTACCCCCCCTAAATTCAGTAAAGTGTGCACCACTGAAAATTGTTCAGAAAGTGCTATTACATTCTCACAGCAGCAAATGCATGACACTGAGTCGCTAGCAGTGAAATTGCTGAATGAGTTGGAGTGCATGAAGGATTTTGTTGAAGAAAAATTGCTTTTTGGAGCATATCGCAGTAGTTCCTTGAAAAACGATGTAGATAAGGTACGTGCATTGCATTTGAGAGGCTCCACCTTTTCTGGTCTGGTCCACACACTACTTCCTGGTCCTGCAATTGAATTAGTAATGGATGATAATAAAATATAGTTCTTTAGTCACTCACAAGTATATTCTATCTATTATCTAAGCAGAACAGAGATAAGGAGTAGATTGCCTTTGGCTACTACACTTTTCTCTAGATATCTTTTTCTAGTGGATAAGCCAGGGTTTAGCAAAATACACTCAGCTTCCAATAGTATTCATGGTGCTCAGTACTAAACACATGCAGTTTACTTGATACAACTTGCCCATGTATAATCAGTAATGATTTTTGATAGAGAGAGCTGAAGCTTGGTTATCTGGCTTCCATTGTTTCTACGCTGGTCAACCTTGGATGCCAGTGCTTGTTTATTTATAGGATGAAAACATGAAAATTTCCGACTGTCCACAAATCAATTATTTGCTCTCATTTCTGGAAAAATTAATATGCCGAGTTCATAAAAATTCAGAAATCAATAGTATCCCAGGTGTAGCTGGGGAGCAACCACAAAATGGCTGGGGATTAGTCTTCTGGATCTTCTTTGAAAATCATAGTAGCCATCCTCTAATCTCTAATGGCATCGACTTTTCAAAGGATTTCTTTTTCTTCTAAGTTTTCCTGTCTGTGGACCCACCCGTCTTCATGTTTCTCTTTTTCTGGTGTGGTGATTGCACTATTTGAAAGTCTAACATGAATACACTGGTGGGTATTCAATCTTCTGTTCCTACAGTGCCACAGGGATCCCTAAACCCACCTCTAACCAGCTCTTCTTTTATATAAAGATCATAATGCTTGTACCTTTTTGCATGATAGGCTCTTAGTATTCTTCCAAAACATTTAATTCGGGGAATCCTCAACTTCTGGGAATACTTGCTGGTTCACATGCAGGGTCTATAATTCAGCATTTGCTTATGCATTTCATGCAAACTGACGTAGCATGATGCTTTGGCTGTGCTTTAGATATTTTAATAAGGTACTCAACTATTCTGTCTTACCAGGTAAGATCGGTCGTTAAAAGTGCAACAAAAGTTGAAGACACAGCAAGGAAGTGGTTATCTATGATGGCCAGAGATTGCAACCGGTTCTGTAAAATTATGGTTTGTAATCTCCACTGTATTGATTTGATGTTTTATAGCATTTACATTGTGCCTTATTCTGATGTTCTCAATCTGTAGAAATTGACCCAGAACAGAGTTCCAGTTTGCAAGAACGGAGTCCTTGGGAAGGGGAAAAAGATTATTTTTGCTGATGAAGCCGGTGGGGAACTCTGCCATGTCAAGTTTTATGAAAGTAATGCGACTTGCCAAGTAGCTGACGCTGAAAAACAGGATAGGCAGAGTGTAGTGCCAGAGCAATAACTTCATATTTCTCTAACGGGCAGTAACATGCACATCTGATGCACAACTATAGAAGCAGGTTTATGCTTCTTCACGAATTATCTGTTGGGATCCAGTGCCTTTACTTGCTGTTGAAATAAAAATATTTGTAAATTCCGATCTCCAAAAATTCATTGGTATTTTCATTATAATTGTTGTGTTAATGACTTCTATTTGATTGGTTGATGAAATGATCTATTGTTGTATGATTCTAAAGGAATACTTCCCTCTCATGATATGCATCTATCTATTGAAAACCTTTTTGAACATAAATTGTGAGAGCTAGCATAAAGCATTCATTATATTACTTATTTAAGCTTGATCTTTGAAAGTTCTCATAAATCTTCAGTACTAGTTTGTAGTTCCACTAAACAGTTCCTCCCATATCTCTACAAAAGCTTTTAGAATGACTGCGTGATGCTGGCGTGAATTGAGAGACAGAAGACACAACACAAGCTGGTCCAGTTCATTGGCCTCAAATATCTGTTTTTCCAGTATCATTTCTAACATTGACTTCTTGAAATCCTTGTAAGGGTCTGCAGATCTCTTCTCAACAACAAAGCTCTCTTTCACTTTCCCACCCACCACGCAAGCTGCTTTCTTCACCTGAGACTCACTTTCTGGCATCGTTCTGTTGCCATCTTTCCCATTCTCTGAAGTGCAAGGGATAAATCTTCCTGAATGAATTCCTTTCTGCTTCATTTTCTTGTTCCCCTGGAGAGTGGCATCACTTTTTGTCTTTGGTCGATAATTGTAATCGTGTGGTAAATCAGATCTTGGAGAAGATGAAAGTAGGCTTTTGGCCTGATCCCCATCTTTGGATTCGTTTGGTCTGGTTTTGTCCCTTTTTCCTTCCATTTCAGCTTGGGAAACTGTGGAGTTGTGCATTTTTGGATCAGGCTTGTCTACTGCTTTCATTTTGTAATACAGAGGAGATGAAATTTCATCTGTGCACTTGGATGCCACTTGCATTGTGAATAATCCACTACCTTGAGAAGTAATCTTTGAAGAAATTTGGGATTTGCAGAAAGATTTATTCGGAGTTGATGGTGGAGGGCTCGGAAAATTGGGGTATGATATGTCAAATGATCTAGAACTGATGGGGGTGGACAACTTGTATGCAGTACTAACAGGCAAAGGAACTTGAGGCAAGATAGAAGATTTTGTAGGACGACATATTTGCAAGGAAAGTAGAGAAAGTCGAAGTTTTGGTTGTTTAACCATATTGGACTAGTAGTTTGCTTTGCTCCTCCAACTCAAATGGGCAGTAGGAAAGTGTTCGTTGTTGAAATTGTCTTGTGGATTATGTAACTTTAGAGCATTATTACAGGGTATGTGTTTTATATATAGATCTTTTACACGCAGAATATGCACATACTGAGAGAGGCCGGCTAATATTCTTGTGTACACGGAAGCTAGGTTGGCTGTTTGTGACTGACCAAATCTAACTGATGCCAACTCTATATGAATTTTGTACCTGAAAGGTACTGCTGGAATTCCTATTAAGAAGAAAAGGTCTTAGCGGGCACCACCTCTGATCTCACCTCTATACTGTAATCCAGATAGACATATTTTTCATTTTATTCACCTTAGTGTAAATTGTTTGTAACTAGCCTTCTTGCAGGATTTTCTTACATAATGGAGCAATCAAGATTAATAGAAATAGAGCAGAATAATTCAAAGCCATTGTCTTTTTTACCAACTTAAGTAACAGAAATCGCATTCATTTCCCTGCACTAATTCGACAAAACGAGTTGTATTTTATTTGGCTGCGTTGAATAGTTGTTCTTAGAGCTTAAAAGAAGGAAAAAGATCTGTCACATGCAAACAACAGGGTATTGGTCGTTGGTACTGAGTTTTTCAAAGTATTTTTTTATTTTTTATTGTGGCCTTTTCAACTGAAAATAGGACAAGTAGATGTATTTGGGTTTTCAATTAACTTTTTGGCACATGATAAGAATTCAGGACAAAAGGGACAATTTTAGTACAATTTCCTAATGGCAAAGGTATTTGACCAGGCCCTATTTGCTATTTCGTCTCCCTTCCGTCGAGACTGGATCACTGTTTGTCTGCTTTCACTTGGATATACATTTAATTGGATGTACACTACAAGTTCACGAGTAAAAGTAGATTTCACGTAGTATTGATATAGATCAAACAATCGCGTTCTTTTATTAGTTTGCATACTTATCATTCTAATCAGATGACATGCAACAATATGGTGGACATATGACAGCAGAGGACGGATAGTGTTTTTTTGAACAATGAGATATTCATTTTTTTTAAAAGAAATATATCTATTTATTCATTAAATGCATATGTTCATCCAATGTAAAGACTATTTTATGTAATCTTGAATTTGAGATTTTACACCTCTAACATGTATAATGTATTATCCAATGAGTATCCTTAACAGCAACGAAGATTCTACCTTTTCGAACTTTTATCACCGGACTCAAATAAAAAGCAACAACTCACAAGATGAAATTTGTAAAATGTGACCTGAATCGTGAGAGTGCAAAGTTAAAAAGTTGGTGTTTTTTTTTCCCAAATAATTTCTCTAATTTCTAAATCCTATCCCAATCACCCTGAAAAAAGATTTAAGGGAAATGGATGGCAAAGGGAAGTTTTTCTATGTAGTTAGATACAGGAGGCCCGAAACCAATAGAACCTGTAACCATTTGAAACTATTTGTTCTATCCCACTCAGGCCTCATCATACGGGCCATCAATTTTAAACATCATTTCTCATGCATGTGCTGGTTGAGACGTGAGAGGTGCCCAATTCCAAGATTATTTTGGCCCAAGATGATGCTCACCCTAACGGGAAATCATAGCTGAGTACTGAAATTTTCTTGGAGAAGACTCAAATTTGAGTCACACAAATCCCTCCCCTGCAGCCCTGTGTATTAAAAAGAAAGGGGGGAAAAAAGAAAAAGAAATACTTCATAGCAGGCGAACAAGAGTACGCAACTAGTAGTATATAGTTGACCAAACATGAGATCCGCAGCTACCACAAACAACTTTACTAGTTATTAGCATGTGAATCCATCCTCTCCGCCAATGTTTTTTTTTAATCAATATTCTACTCTTACTCAACATGAATTGTGTTGATTTGTTTACTTTGCATTGGGTTTTAGTCGACGTAATTTTATATGCATTTATACTGCTTGTATAATAAGATTAATTATTTTGTAATTTAAAAAAATAAAATAATTAATAACTCAAAGATCAATTTGTCTATGATAAAATTTCCATTTTCTCGGGTCCTCTAAAGGCAAAACAATAATAGTGTGTTCAAAGTACTATTAGATTAGAAGTATGGAAAATGCATTGAAAGAAAATAAATTCTAGGTAATTGAATTCCCTATAATTAATTTTCATGATAAATGTCAATTACACTTGTTTGATTGACTTAATTTTCCACCTAAAAATATTTATTGTTTTCAATCTTTTAGCGTTTGATGGATATTATCTTCCATAGAAACAATTTTTTTCACCAAAATTTATTATTTGATAGTTATTATTTTTTTATAGAAATTATCAAGTTTTATACATAAACTAGTTGTATACACGTGCGTTGTACGGAATAAAATAATTAGTAAAAAAACACGTGATAATTTGAAGAACTAAATAATCATAATTTTATTGCATACTACTCACTCATATACAGATGTTACTAAGAATTACAATTTTATTGTGTACAATTCTTCACTTGACACAAAATTAATTAAATTATCATTTATAAAACAATACTCTTAACTAATAATAAAAAAAAATTAATAGGAATTAATGAGGAATTTTTAATTTCATGTTGACTATGAAAACCAAGAAACCATAGTAAAGAGAGCATACAAAATTTATATAATTCCAAAATGACCTTACACATGTATCTTTGTTCAATAAGTATTAGTATAAGAACTCTAAGAACACATTTAGAGTATTGATGTTATTCATTTATCAGAATAAATTCTTTACCACATTCATTTCTTACTATATATTCTTGAAAAAATTATTTTTTGTATCTCATATAGTGTCACGCAATCTTTAAAGAAATCACTATTCACTAAATCTATTCTGAAAAAGCTACATTCTCTTATTACAAAAGACCCAAGGGAAGCAATATTACAACAAAGGATAAATTTGACATGATTTACCACTAATATTAATTTTTAACCACTTTCTATGCTAAAAAGAATTAAAAGAATTTTTTACCATCAAATATTATTACTGTTGTATTCTCTCAATTTAAATTTCTATCAATATATAAGTTTCCACAAAAAAATAATAAATTAAGTAATATAGTAAACATATCGCCATAGGTTTTACATATGAAATGAAATGAAATTAAAGTAAAAGTTTTAAACTGAATTAATTTTTCTTTTTTATTATTATTATGGCATCAATCTCACGAGTAGACATTTAATCGAAATGATAAGGAAGTCCCAATAACTCAAGATTTGAAATTTGTCTGTCAACTATTAGAATTTTAGAGAAATATAAAATCTTTAAAGATAGTCTAAAAACTAACAGAATAAACATACAAAACACTAATGGATAAAAAAATAGTACAAGATTGGAGATTAACTAGCAATCTCTAAACTTATATACACATATATAATATATACTAATATGAGAATGTGTATAAGATTAAAAACATATAAAATAAGATATATATAAGTGGGTGAGTAGCTATAGATATATATATATTTATTATTTATTTTTTTGTAAAATTTCTCGACTCGTAGATCCAAACCTGAGATATAACTTTTAATATATATATATATTATAATTACGTATATTATATATATGTGTGTGTGTATAAAATAAAAACAAATACATATACATAAGATATTATAGATTAAATTAAAGTTTAATTAATTGGAAATGGGTATATATGCATATATTATTATTAAAATAAAATAAATAAAACAAGAGTCATATGTAAGTAGGATAGTGGTTTTGGAGGGAAAATTTAATTATGACCATTATCCTAATTTAATATATATATAAGCTAAGATAAGATTGTAGTTTTTTCTATGTATTTTTTTATTTGCCAATTTGTTTCTTTGGTCAAAACTACGGGAGCTCCAATTTTGAGCTGAATATATGTTTATGTTTGAGATGAAATCAAACCATGATGAATAAAAAATATAACTAATGTCAAGCTTTTATCTTACATGATCTTTTTTATGGACAATGATAATATGATTAAAAACGTTTGAGAATAGTTATAAAGATAGAGTATATAGAGTGAGGCTTTCTGAAGATCATAGTCTCGTCAGATGGTTTACCAGTTATAATTCAATGAATAATTTTGAAGACATCAAATATCTCAGTAATGCACTTAATAAATCGAACCTTACACTAAAAAAATTCAGTAAGTGATTTGAGCATAAATATGAAGATAAAACAAAGTTATAAGCTTCAATAACGATCCATAATTAGAAATTTTGAAATGATTATAAGATCTTATATTTGTTAACATGGGCAAGATATATTATGTTACATAAAATCCAAAAAAGAAAAAAGAAAAAAAAATGAAAATGAGAAATTCTTTTTTTTTTTTTTTTGCAACCAAAAAAAAAAAAAGAAATTCTCAATTCACTTGCGTGTTTTTCAATTTTTTATATTTTGTTAGTTAAAAAATAAACCAATATAGAATTTCAATTCTCTGGAAGACGAATTACATAAGCTTATCAACAAACATATTTTTCTTGTTTCCCTGAAAAATATAGTCACGTGACCAAAAGTAGGAAATATGTCATTTTCCATCTAATTTTTTTAGTCTAAGCCAAAAAATGAAGATTTTCTTTGAAATCAAGGAAAATGAATTTTCATGGGGGAGATGGAAAAACATTTTCCATGGAAAATCAATTCAATTCCTTTTCCACCATCTAATCAAACGCACCCTAATTCTAATTTTACACAATCCACCACCACTATTGAATTGTGATTTTTGATTCAGTATAGGGTTGGACAAAATAATTATAGCCAATCGAACCAAACCAAAACCAAGCGGTTTGGTCTAGTTTAGTTTGGTTTTTTCTAAATTTTCAAATGATTATGATTATTGGAACAAATAATCATTTGGTTATGGTTTGATTATGGTTTTCGTTCCAAAATCAATAACCAAATTGAAGTATTTGATTTCCAATTTATTAACTTAATTATTAATTTAAATTCCTAAAGCTAAAAAAAAAAATTATCAAACAATCCGATTTTTATTAAAACCATATAGCTCAAACCTTAGTATATAATTATTGTCTCTTCAAAGTACATATTTTTCTCTTTTTACATTTAATCGGTAACTTAATTGAACTTTGTTTTATTACTTTTATATAATTATAACTAAACCAAACCAAAACCGAATGGTTTGGTTTTAAAATTAGAAAATAACCGAACTCAAAAAACTATCAGTTTTCAGTTTAGGGTCCGTTTGTTTACATTTATAAACTTAATTTATAAAAATAATTTATAAAAAGTGAAAATGAGTGGTGGAGATTTAATTAAAGTTTAAAATGTGTGGTGATTGTTGAGTAGTTGTCAAATTAAGGGTAAGTGAATTTATAAATAAAAAAATAAATAATACCAAACAAGCCCTAGTTTGATTTTCTTAAAATTACGATCAAGTCAAATTACACCCAGGCCTCATTCGGTATATGAAAAAATAATATGCTGCCAAGTGTAGTAGTAGTTGTTATTATTATTATTATGTAAAAAGTTAGTATCTATATTACCTACTAAAACAGCTGCTTTCTTCCTCAAGAAGATTGCCATTTCCCGCCTACAGCTGGGGCTTTTTTGGTCCTTTGACCACAGTTTTGGTACTTTTTTGTTCTTTTGCCTAGTTTCCCTAGAAAGACTTCCATCTTCCCCTTTCAGATGCAAACAGAATTGATGGACACAAATGTGAAACCCTATCTCTCGTCTCTTCAATTTACAGCTCCCCATCGCTACTCTCGGAGTCCTCTTTCCCTTTCTCGGTGCTACTCGCGGTCTTCTCTCTCCCTTTCTCAGTGTCGATCAGCGATTCTTTGGCGGATCTTGATGGTTGATTGGGGAGATATTGGTACAGTTCTCAAGCGTGTTTCATGGGGATTTCAAGTGGGTTTATTTGAGATTGAGAAATCGGGCTTGTGATCCACAAATTTGGTCTGACGAGGCAGCTAGACTAGGGCTGAGTTTGAGGCTGAAGCTGGCCACAGCTATGCCTATAACTATGGCTTTTCCATGGTGGCTGAGCCACGGGAGGAGACAGTGTCTTCTGTGGCCGGACCATCGCCTGTGCGGCTATCCGAGTATTAGTCTGAGGGGTGCTTTTCAGCAATTCCAACACGTTACAAACCATGTAAAGCTATTCGTTACTGGTAAGTAATTTTTTTCCTGAAATTTTTTATTATTTTTCATGAATTTTTTCGTCAAGGTTCTGCATATTGGAAGGTGAGTTTATTTTTCATTAGTTTTTAGTATATTGATTAAGATTCTTTGCCAATTATTTTAATTTTTTTTGGTCAGTTAATGTAGGAGAAGTTTGGATTTTTTTTTTTTTACTGATTACCTGTTGGAGAGTTTTTATTTTTATTTATTTATTTATTTTTTAAAACCTGTTGGAGAGTTATTATACCAAGAAGCTCTACTTGATGCATGTGCTTTTCCTCTGGAGTTCATTTTAGACTTTGATGCAAAGGGATCTTTTGGTTTCGGATTGTATCATCATCTTTTTAAATTAGAAGTTCTACTTGCTGCCTTTGTCAACAATTCCTGCTGATTCTTGGTTATGAAATCACGGAAATTACTCTCATGCCTTTAGATGCATTCATGTCGACTGCTTTCTTTGAAGTGAACCCGAACGGTAAAGCAGAAAAGATGGTTTTGCTTAAAATGTTTGGATTACTGTTTTCTTTTTCCAGTGCAATTGGCTTGGTTTGTCCCCGGCTTCAATAAGGCTTCTTGGTATGGTTCCTACATGTTTCTTGGGTCTTTGATTGGTTTTGTTGGCTCTATCTTTGTTTTTTTCCTGCCTTTTGCTTTATATGACTGTTTATTGTTGCTGTGGTTGGCATTGGCTTCTTGCTTCTTGCAGGCCCGTTGTAAATTTTATGATGAATAAAGTTGTTGATTTTGCCATTGTTTTTAATAGAAAAAGGGTTCTATTTTAGAGTTATTTTTGTTGTCATTCTTTCCCCAGCCATGTCACATGCCATTGCTTATTGACATAGGAAGTCTAATTATTGAAAAGAATTTGACTACTTCAAGCCAAGTCTATGGTGAGTTCAAACAAGCAGGGAATGCCACTTGATGACATTCAAGGTAAATATTCTAAACATCCGTTTTCCTAACTTTTCTCATCACTTTTTTTTTTTTTTTAAAAAAAAACTTTGAGTGAAGGTGCAATGAAATGCATTCAAATCCATGTACATCATCGTATATTTAGAATAGGGTGACACTTGGATCTTTTTGCCGATCAAATGTATTTTATAAATTTAAAATGAAACCAATATCCTAGATTTTCTATATGAATGTCATAGGGTAAATAAAGGTGGTTCTAATATAAATAAAGAACTTTATTTGGGTTAATAATTTCCCTTTGGTGAATCTCGAAATAACTTCTTTTTCGATTTCCCTTTGGTGAATCTGTATTTGGAGACATGACCCGATAATATTTACATTGTAGATTCAATCATGAATTTGTCTTAGAATGATTGTTTTCTGTTTTTGATTGTAAAAATATGTATAGTGTACACTATATTACTTGTCCTCGGTCCATGTTGGTACACCTCAGTACATAGATTCTGACATGGTTGGTAAAAGTGGCAATCTGTGAAACTTCTTTGTAATGAAATTGCAGTTCTTAAACATAATTAATGTTTTTATATAAAGAAATTAGAAAGTTATTCCCTCTTTCCAGAATTGAATGCTCTTTTTCATTTGAAGATATTTCCAAGCATTGTTTTTGCCCTTTTGTTTTAATTTTTATTTTTTTCTTCTTTATTGAGTTACAATCAGTACTGAATGGACATGTACTAGATAGTCAATTAATTGAGAAAGAACGGAAATAGACATTATATGAATCCATAGGCCATGGGTTATTGTATGTTATTATTCTTTGCATTCAGGCTAGCTTAACTACTGTTTTATTTGTAAGAATATTACTTATTGAATTAGAGGATCTAAAGAAGGCTGTTTACTATGGTTTGGAATTTTGATTTAAGAATTTCAGTTTTGAGTTTTTGAATAAAAATGAACAAGTATTTTAACTTACACTCAGATCTTTAGCTTCCTATGGTTTAACTTTTACCTTGTAAGAGCTACTTATTACACGTTAGAGTAGTTATTGATTACCTGTTGGGGAATTATTATTTGTAAGTTCTATTTTAGGTTATATTTTAATGAAGATAAACAAGTATTAAAGAAAGCCTATAAAATTAATTGCCTTTCTATGGGTGTTTTTCCCCGAAGTGGTTTAGTGGTTTTGCTGGCTACCTCTCATTTTTGGTTGATTATGATACCTTTTCTCTCATGATTAAATGTTTTCCTTTTTCAAATAGGAAAATATTGGAAATGGTTTAAAGATTCTTGATTTTTTGTTTAGCTGACATTAAATTTAAAGGGCTTTAGCTTCTAATAATTTTTTAAAGCAATATAGTTATGATTTACATTTTTTCTATGCTTTTATGTACTAATCCGCTGGGAAGTTTTGAATATCTTTTGCAGATGGGACACTAAATAATTAGCTATGCAAAAGGTATTGGATTGCCATTAGTTCAAGTTTTCAATCCGGTTCCATTTTGGGGTTTGGAATGCTTTCACACACAAAACTTCCTGGCAAAAGAAAATTAATAACTAATATTTGCTCTTTGGTGTGTGAAGGCTTTTGAGCTTCTCAATAAAACAAATCTGTTATGCTCTTTAGATAGCTCTAGATATTCTAGCTCTTTGGTATTTTGCTCCATAATAACAGAGGAACATTCGTGTACTAGGAAAACCTCTTGATCTACACGGTCGTCATCTACTTCTGTTCTTGCTTTTTTTTCTAGAGAACACACTGCTCCAAATAGCAAAACTCTTGGTGAATGGGATAGGGTAACTAAAATTTTTCCGTTTCTTGTGCAATTTGGATATATATGAAATTGTAGGTTCTATAATCTCCAATTATCAATCATGTGGCAGTGATTGTGTTGTTTATGGAATTTACTCTTTGTCTTCTCAGAAGTATAAAGATACAATTTTGAAAGGTAAGAAAATGATACATGAAGTGATTGTGCTGTTTATGGAATTTACTCTTTGTTTTTTATACTAGAAGATCCATGGCTAGATAAAGTGTAGCAAAGAATGAAACAAATAGATAATGTGCTCCGTATCCGGTATTACGAAATTTTAGCTTCTCTATTCAAATTCTGAAAATTGAGGATTGTTTCACCTAGCTTGAGGAAGCTGTTGAAATTTATGATTGGTGAAATATATAATGCTAAATGGCAGGATTTCCCCCTTTTGTTAGAAATATATTGCGGATTTTGACATTTTGTGGCCTACATGTTGGAATAATTAGCTTTTCTTATCTGGCTTTAGAGAAATGGGGATATTATTCTAGAGGTCTTACTTATTGATTTGAGATTTAGGATGCATATTGACAACTTTGAATAATCGAGATTTAGAGTGCATATTGGCAAGTCTTAACTAATTCTCCAAGTTCTTATTTTGTTATGTGGCTTACTATTTTTCAAGCCTTACAAATTTTTTTGAATGTAAAGGTAAATGGACAGTTAGACTAACTAATATTGTAAATTAGAAATTACTGGAATTTAAAAAAGTGTGTGATATGCTCAGAATAGTGGAATGATAGGCAGGCAAAGATTTTATAGGTATTTCATGAAAGCTAATTGGAAATTCACGCTTCTTGCTATGTATCATGCATGTTGACAAAGGTATTTTGTTCTCAAAATATAGAGAAAGTAGTAGAGGTGGTAGAGAACTTTACCAGTTCTACATTTGATCATGACGTGAGAATTGGAAAACAATATGTCATAAGATCCCTGCTTCTTTAAGCCATGAAGAAATGTTAAGGTTGCAAAGTAAGATCAAATTTTTATCTTTACCAACTTTTCAAAAAATCCCAATTTAATATTTGTTGAAATTTTTACGAGAAATGGTTGAGGATAGTGGTCTTTTTGAACTTTTGTTGCTTTCAATAATGAGAAAAGTTTTAGTTGGGAATTCCATGCTAATTTTGATTTGCCTGTTGTCTTAGTTTTATTTTCGTTAAATTTATGATCAAGGATATCAATGAAATGTAATTGGAGAGAAGACAATTGGATTATGTCAGAGGTGATGCAAGGCTGCATTCGGAGAGAATGCGACCTCAAGAAAACTACTAAGAGGCTCAGAATGGTGTGATTTCAGATTTTAAGAATTCCATGCAGTCATTAACTCCACCATAGCATCTTTTTCTTTGTATTAATAATATTGGTCCTATGGGGTATTGTGTGATGAAGAAAACAACTATCGCATTTGAAGAAGATGGATTGCTATATATGTAATTTCTTATTCTGTAAGTTTTTCCTTCCTAAATAAGTTAACAAGTTAACCATGAGTGTGGAATGAAAATAAAACAGTTGCAGTGAACTCATTTCATTTGAAACTAAAACTGTAAAATCTAGACCATATATATTTGTGTTAGATAATGTAGTCTGTCTAAAAGTAAATATTTGTTTCATTTTCTCCTACTGGATATGCTTTCTATTGCCCATGAAAAGCATTTAAATCATTGGCCCCTCTTTCCTTTTCAGTTTTAAATTGTTTTATCTTTTCTTAGATGATAAAATTATTGGGTTTTGCTTTGGACAAAAAAAAAAAAAAACATGAATATATCAGGTCTTTTCTACATGGGAGCAAGTTGATGCCGTCCGGTTTTGTAGTCTGATAAAATTATTGGGTGTTAAATTGTTTTATCTTTTCATAGGCAATACACTTTAATTTCCTCACATCACTAAAATTAAACTGATCCTTTGTTATTACATTTTATTGAAAAGGAATATTTTTACCGATGATAAGCTGCTTTTTTCTTTAATCATTGTGGGTTTTATGACTGTGACTTAGTAGCTCTATTATTTCGTCTGGGGAGAAAAAAATAGCTCAAGTTTGTGAATTATTGGGATGTGCATCTTGATTAATTTTTTGGTTTAGATTTGCAGCGTGAAGGTATAATTGCGAAAATAAGGAAATCTTGATGATTTAGTTACTTGATAAAAAAACATTTATCTATTTTGAGCTTTTAGCTATAAGGTTATTGTATATTATTATTCTTTGCCATCAGGCTAGCTGAACTACTGTTTTATTTTTAAAAATATTACTCATTGAATTAAAGGATCTACAGAAGGCCGTCTACTATGGTTTGCAATTTTGATTTTAGAATTTCAGTATTGAGTTTTTGAATAGAGATGAACAAGTACTTTAACATGCGCTCAGATCTTTAGCTTCCTATGGTTTAACTTTGACCATGTAAGAGCTACTTATTACACGTTAGGGTAGTTTTTTTTTTTTTTAATTTTTTTATTATTTTTTGAATAACACACGTTAGAGTAGTTAATACTACATATTGGGGAATTATTATTTGTAAGTTCTATTTTAGAGTTATATTTTAATGAAGATGAGCAAGTATTAAAGAAAGCCCATAAAATTAATTGTCTTTCTATGAGTGTTTTTCCCTGAATTGGTTTTACTGGCTAACTCTCACTTTTCGTTGATTGTGAGATCTTTTCTCTCATGATTAAATGTTTTCATTTTTCAATATGAAAATATTGGAAATGGTTTAAAGATTCTTGATTTTTTGTTTAACTGACATTAAATTTAAGGGGCTTTAGCTTTTAATAATTTTTTAAAGCAATATAGTTAGGGTTTACATTTTTTCTATGCTTTTACGTACTAATTTGCTAGAAAGTTTTGAATATCTTTTGTAGATGGGACACCGAATAATTAGCTATGCAAAATGTATCGGATTTCCATTAGTTCAAAGACATATTGGAGAATTTACCAGGCAAACATTTGATATAATCTATTATCTATTATGTTAGCAATGGGAAAGATAGAACATATATATTACGTTATCTATTACGTTAACAATGCAGTGAACACATTGCAATATATGTTTTTATTGTATGGTCATTTGCACAATAATATGTTTAGATTTGTTTATTTTACATATATAAAAAGAAATTTTATACAGTTTATAGTGATTGAAAGAATTATTACCTTGTTAAAAAAAAGAAAAAAGGAAAAGAAAGGAAATTGAAAGAATTATTTTTTATTATGTTGGTACTAATATGCTGTATAGAGTATATATAGTTGATATTATTTTGATAATTGAGTTTTAATCATTTTGTTAATATAATTTATTTATTTCTAAAAATATATACTTGCCGTGTGACATAAAACACATGAAACTAGTTTCCAGTATAAGGAATGTACCGCATAATTCAAAGCAAAACCTACGTTTTTCTAGTGCGGCCGCTAACCGGGCGAAACCCTAGCCCCGTGAAGTGTAATGGTAGCTATTTAAATAACCGAAGCCGCTTCCCATTCAGAAGTTCATTGCAACCCTCAATCTGTTCCTTTATTCTTCTTCACTTCAGCAAATTCCCAAATCTCTTGTGTCTTTTCGATTCAATTTGGCTTCTCTCTTCTGTAATGACCTGTTCATCTCTCGCATCTTGAAGTACTTTTCTGGTGTGTTATATGGCGAGTGAACTATGCGAAATATTGCATCTGGTTTACCCGCTCCTTGTTTTTGATTTTACGTTTACTGGGAGATAAAACTGATGCATAAATCGAATAGGATGGCTTACCAGCCCACTGCGCACAATTTTTTGTATTGCCTTGGTGTCAAATGGACCTTCCGATATTCTAATTCTATTGATTTTATGTTTGTCAATTTTATGTTTAATTGTTCGTTATGGCATATGATGAACTTTAAATCTTATACTACACACTGAATTATGGTGTAGACAAATAACTCCGCTTATTATCTGATGCCTTTTCCTTGCTCTCAATCTCTTAGAATCGCCCCAGTGAATGACTTTTGGGGATTTTAGGTTGATTACATATTTTTGTTTTCTTGTGCAGCTGTGCTGTAGTTTTTGTATTTTTTGATAATGTGGTATATTTTTTTGAATCCTCAATGATGTGAAAAAGCAGACGGGCGGACGGAAACTGATGCCGTGTTGATTGTCTGCAAATTCGGCCTTTGGAATGCTTCTGAGAATCATTCACAAATGTTTCTTTTATTGTTTCTCTTTATTTTCCGATCTATGATGTCATGATGCTCTGATGAACTTTCTGAAATATGTCTGGACAAATGAAACTTTTTCATGATTTGTTAACCGAGTTCTGAGCTCCATGAATGATGAATCCTTCATTTCTATATAAACTCCATATGTTTTTCAAAACAGAAATTTCTATTTACATTTTAAAGTCCTCGCCTATAGATCTTTATAGTTTTTCTGTACCTGAGTTGGGGCTGTGATGTTTGAAACAACTACCTATTTTCTGAGGGATTTTCCTCTGATTATAAGAAACCAATGGATCCTTCTGAGCTCCTGTTTTTATCAATAATTTTTCTTTGGAATTTATATTAACACATGGATTTATATTCATGTTCTTTCATTTGCAGATTTGTTTGCATTTGATCCTTCTTTTTTCTTTTCTCATTTGGAATGGGTGACAATTCTTCAAACCATTGAGATGATGAACGCAGATTTGGATTTACAAATGACGATGAAAAAAATGCTTCCAGACTACAATTATCTGATCAATGGTTTTGAATTTCACAAGTATTTTGGTCTGCATTCCCCCCTTCTTTTTTTTTTTTTTTTCCTTTTTGGTCGTTTTGTCTTTTTATGTAGTATATTTTATGACTAGTGCATCAAAGTTTGTGCAAGGATATATTTTGAGAAACTATAAGCTCTCTGTGGCGGAAAACATTGTAATGTTTCAGCCTTGTCTGAGTTAAGATGTTGAAATTAAACTTAAAAGTTCTGAGGGAGCTGTGTTACTTCTTTCATCACTATAATAATTCTCTAATAACTTCAGTTGGAGGCTGAATGTAACAGTAAAAAAATACTGTGATGGAGGTATGTTGAAATGGAAGCTTGGTTATCTCTGTAGCGAGCATGTTTGGACGGTGAAGATAAGCTTGATGTAGAATGTTTTGAGATCATGTTGGAAGTTAGCCTATGTTCCCAAAGTATTGTTATTTATAACTAGACTTTGGTCAAATTAATCAATTGCACATATATTCACGAGCCTCACTCGTATTTCAAAAATTTTAAGCACTCATTCTCAAACAATTTAATTTTATTTTTCGAATCAATGACAATCCATTTAATTTCATCTCTAACGAGCAATAAGTTCACAATTTATCCTGGAAGTCAGCCACAAAATTTTAATGTCTATCTTCTATTGAATTGTTTAATTGAGAGTTGCAAACCAAACAAATGAAGAGTAAATTTGAACGAGTCACGTATCATGATATAAGTAATTATTCTAAAACAATGCTACTTTTTTTAAGGTTTATATTGTTTATTTATTACATTAAAATATCAATGGGTTATATGAGTATTTGTATAGAATAAAAGAGGGTTTTATTCAATTAAATGGGTACGTCGACTGTATATGATTTTATAGGTATAAAACTTCTTATCTGAACGGGTATCAAACGCCTACGGTACATGCCCACCAACATGCAATATTAAACCGTTAATTAATATTAAATAAGTTAGTTGATTTTAAAAGGTAAACGATTATTTATAAAAATGTTCATCAAATGTTTGCAAAAATTATTAAACTTGTTATCTTGCAAAATTTTCAAATATGTATATATAAAATAAAAAGCAATAGCTAATTTCAAATATATCTCTTAATAGATCAAGTTTAGATTGCAAATTTTCTCATGTTGATATTTTGTTTATCATTATAATTATTATTCATCTAACAATTATTATTCTAAAACCATGCTACTTTCTTGAAGGTTATAATTCTTATTTGCTAGACTAAAATAAAAAGTATTATGAATACTTACACAGAATAAGTGGTTTGAATTGTAATATAATAGATAAATACTTATATTTTAGGCGTGAGGTCCTCAGTTCGAACCACACTTACCTCTCCCCTAATTTGCCTCCCCTCTCCTATGTTTCCTTTGTATCAAAAAAAAAAATGTTACTTACACAGAATAAAATCAAACGAATTATTATATAGTTAAACGAGCATATATGCGAGTAGCTATTAATGAATTATTATTAATAAAACATTAATTTAACGTGTGAAATATTAAATCAAAACCTTATATTTACTTGTATGGTTATGCAAACTTGCTAGGTTTATTATTTAAATTTTTTGGAAATTGGTTTTCGCATGCAAGCTAGAGGCTAAGATTTAAGAACAATCTTGAAACATATATTTTAGTCGACTGCTTTTGCTTTGTGCAGTCAAAGTCACAGGATATTTTTTCTTATACCAGGGTATATAAGAGAGGAGAGGGAAATTTAGAGAAGGGTTGGTGTGGTTATAACATAAAACTTCTAGCTTAGAGTGCAAGCATCTCAATTGGAATGGGACGGTTACAGCTCGGGGAAATGGGAATAATTTTTTCAAACTAGAATAAAAGAAATAATGGCACTGAAGTCCTTAATAAATTATTACTAAACTTAAATTAAATTAAATTAACTAAAAATTAAATGAGGCGGGGATGGGTCCGGATGACTATCCTCGGCCCTTCTAATTGGATTGTCTGATCACCGGTGAAAAGGAATTCAATTGAGGATTTTCCTTTGCCTTTTAAAGTTGAACCTGACAGGAATCTCAATTGAGGATTTTCCTTTGCCATTTAAAGTTGAACTTTACCTTCTGTGGTTCTAAGGACTTGTTCTCCTTACCGATCCTTTAATATCTAGTATTTCACTATATAATCTTTCGACAAATTTACCTTACAAAAGGTCACTTTTAAAAGAATCCAAGGAAAACATGAGATTTCAATTTCAATGCGTAACAATGCTAGAAATGAAATGAGCGCGGAAGATTGTATTCACTGTAGAATTTAAAGGGAAATGAAAATTAGACATTCGATGAAACCTGTGCCTAAAAAGCCCATCTAGATGCATCCGTGCTCAATTCAAAACTTGTATTCTACGCTTAGAGAGTTTCCATTTTATCAACTGTTACATTTATCACGCACTGATGTTGATCTAAGCTCGACACCCTGGTCCCAAAGCTCAAGCCACGCACTATTTTTAACACCAGCTAAACCAATATTGATTCCACTGACAAACAAGATAAACCGGTTCAATTCAGATAAAAAACGAACAGAAACTCTTTTAACTCCAGTAAGGGGATGAGACGGGGGATATATGAATCTAACCTTCAAAATACAACTACCACTATATTCTTCAGTAGAGAACAAAACTACCGTTAAAAGGGCAACCTCCACAAAATTGCTCAAGCAGACCAAAATTTGACTGCTGCAGTTGCTCTGTTTTGGGGAATTAAAAATTCCTCTGTTGAATAGAAACAGTCCAAATAAACTGGTATTTACAGAGAGGTATTCCTACTGTCAACCTAGGATAGTAGATTCACCCAAGGAGATAGTATTTCACAACCTAATCATCAATAGACTGAATTTCCCCCATCAGGATTCGGCTGCTAACTACGTTAAATCCCAGGACTGATGGGCTTACCTTCTTCCCTTTCTTCCCCTTTTTTTTCCCGCCTTTTGGGGCAGCATCAGTGGTATTTGCCCCATCTAGGATGATGCCCCCAGCGCCAACATAGTCGGAAGTCATATCTCCCACAGCTGAGGCAGTTGCTCTTTGATCATTCCGTGTTTTGAAGGCAATGTCAATAACATCCGCAGGCAAAAAATCTTTGTAATTCAGAAACTTGTCAATGAACTCACGGTTGGGGTCAAAGGTGCCGAGGTTCTCTATTAGAAGAACTTCAGCTTCCGCCCTTGATTGCTTTATACAGAATTCCAAGAAACTTGTATCTAGAAAAGATGGAGCAAATAATCAGCATACTGAAACGGCAGGCTTGATGCCGATCTCTCCAAACCTGAAATTTATACAAACCTTCTGATCCAACAAGTCTGAAGCACTCACTCTCACACCATTCCTTAAATTCCATCGCTTCTGCAACAGTTTCAAGTAAAATCACGACTCATTTTTCCCAATCCTTTTTACATGAATGAAGTTGAAGCAAACTTATGTGGAAAAGCGGTAGACTACCTGAATGCTTCTTAGTCAATGCATCCTTCTTCCCTCTTGAGGATGGCTGAGAAGAGGTAGGTGGTGAATATTCTACAGGCTTGCCCCCATTGGACTTCTGCCGATTCAATGATCCTCCAGGAGTTCCTTTGACTGGTGTGCTTTTGCTCCCCCAACTTCCCTGGCTGCCAAGTTGAGGAAAATCTGATCTGCATGCAATGGAGAGGAACTTAGCAAACACAAGCAGTACCCAAATATTATCTACAGAGCAGTACCCTACATTTTTTCCCCTTTTTTTAAAAAAAAAGGGAGGGTGGGGGTTGATTGGGGGGATGAAGAATTGCAGGAACATCGCACCCAACCACTATGGTGGCTTGAGAAACATATAAGCTGATTATCCAAATAGATGCACAAGCATCAATCGTTGGCTAATTAGTCAACAAAACATCCAACATAACAAGGAAGACAGCAACTCTAGATTCAATGATATTAAGCTAGTGATATTAAGCTAGTACTAACTGGCAATAAGAAGTCAGTAAGTGTGAAAGGTATTTTATTTAACTCCAAAATCATCTCTCTTCCGGGCAAGTCCCCAATTTTAACCGCATTTACCTTGCTTACATCCATGCTCACTCAACGTGCCAACCCCTTTTAAGCACCAACTCCCAACTTAACCCAACTCATTAAACTATCATGTCAACAGATGAGGCAACAAGTCACTAACAAGTAACAACATTACATACCACCTTCAAGTGCTCCTATTAAATATAAACATCCAACCATCTTCACTGATTCTATTACCAAAATTTTTCAACGTTACATATACTCACAGCAGGCACAGAATCATGAAACAGTGTCAAGCCACAAAAAAGCAAAATGGGGATTAACGTGGTATTAGATTCTCAATTCTTTCCCATTACAATTTACCCAAACCACCTCATTTCACAACTTAATTACAACCACACATCTTGGCGACCTACCAAGTGCTTGTTTGATTCTTACCACCAAATTATAATTTTGCCTACCACTTTGACCATTGATTTGACAACTACTCAATTATAACCACACATTACAAACTTCCATTAAACCCCTACCCCTCATCTTAACTCACTATAATTTTCTCATTATAAATTGACTCCCACAATAAGAATCAAACATCTTCTAAATCTCCACCACTCATTGCACCTCATAATTTGCTCGTTGTAATGAGCCAAAATAATGAGATTATGAGAATCAGACACCACTTAGTAAATAAATTCTACAAAAGAAAGAACATAAAACTATATATAATGCAAGCATCGGATTCAGGTGAATAAAATCAAGTCATTTGATGATCAGAAAAGACATAGCAGCAGGGTTTAAGAGTTCATACTGCTTTGCCTCATGGTTAGGTTGCTCCAGTGGACCCCAGAACAGATCATCATCAACTTTATGTTTTGAGAGAGAAGCCGACGAGTTGTTTTGAATAGAGGATGCAACTTTGGCAGGAGATGATGAAGATACTGACCAAGATGGGCCGCCTCCATGGGCAAGTTGATTGGTAACAGGTTTCTGAGGTGCCGGTATCGGAGTTTTTTGCGATCCAGAAGACAAAGTCTTCTGCTGTTCTTTGACGATGTCCCTCAGTGATGTTGGCTTCTGAAGCTTCGCAGAGCTAGCGGACCAGGCAGGGGCAGGGGTTGGACTTGTTGAATCACCCTTCCAAATAACAAAATCACCCAAGGAAGGGCCTGTTGGAACTGCAGGTAATACTTCCTTTTCTTGTAGCTGATGGGAACCGTTGCCTTTGTCAATAAAATTTGATCCAACAGACAAATCAGGTGAAGCAACGGGCACTGAGACCTTAACTCCGGCACCCTTCGCCTTAGCAGACTTTTTACGGTTCTTTTTAACATCTTTAGCCTCAATAAAGTCATCATCTTCCCCTAAATCAGTTTGAGAACCTGCAACAGATACAGGAGGTAGACCAGATGCAGCATCAGAGATCTGCATCCCCCCTTCACTTGACTTGGCCATGTTAGTTTCACAAAATAGATCGTGTGATTGGCTTTTCTGGTTGGAGGAACTCTCAGGTGTTCCCAAAGTTAACTCAGTGTTAGTAGAAGCTTGAGGCGTTTCACTAAGTACCTTTTGATCTGAATTTGCAACAATCCCGGCCCAAGCAGTAGAGACACTCATGGAGCTCAGCGATGTTGAGATCTCTGAAAAAGCCATTTCCTCTTGTGCTCTCCTCTGCTCTTCCTGTTGAATTTCAAATAAGGATTTTGGCTTGACACTAGGTGCAGGCTTCCAGGCTCGTTGTCCAGTTTGTGCTTCTGTATTGAATGGTGACACAAGTTGTCCAAGCTTACTTGTTTCTTTCATAGCTTTACCACCATCTGCAATCAAGTGTACGTGCGATGAGTTTTGATGCATGGAAATATCCACACCATCGGTAGTAACTTCATCAGTTTTCCTCTCTCCTTGAACACTTTGCAGGTCAGATATTCCATTATCAATATTAGTGCCCTCCAATTCTGATGATTGTGCCTTTTTCGTGTTAGATACTCCCTTTGCAGACTCAGAGGATTGTGCTTTTGAAGCCTTGTGCTTTTTTGACTTCTTGGCAGACGATTTTTTCACCTCCTGTGTTTCCGCATTTTTTGTTTCCTTCAATCCAAGGAAAGCATTAGTTTGATTTTCTCCTGCATCTTGGGGTAATGATGCTGTGGTTAAAGGCACTACAAAACCTTTTGGCTTTTCAGGAGCCAACAACTCAGAATCACAGCCTATCGATTGCAGTGCATCGGATTTTCCAATATGTTCGCCTGGTGGAATGCTTGTAGCTTGTGTAGATGATGCATCTCTTATGGATTCACCATCTACTTTCTGCTCCAATGGATCTCTGTTTGCCATTTCTGACTGCAGTAAAGTATCCATAACAGCTTTCGGTGGCAGAAAATCCTGCTGCATGTTATCAACTTGCTCAGGCAGAGAGGTATCCCACTTCCTTTGGCGGACAGAATTCCCAGAAATTTGACGAGGCTGATGAATAGGAGAGGTGCCAGAACCAACATTCAAGCTATGATCCTGGGAAACACCAGAAGGCAAAATGTGATTAGAAGCACTTTCATCTTGCAAACTTGGAGCGGGAGCTATATGTGAATCGATCCGAAACATTTCAGAAGATGGCTGAAACTGAGAATGATCAAGGGAAGCATTTATAGCTGACACGCCAGTAGTTTGAACTTGCACAAAAGATGACTCAGCAAGCCCTTGGTAGGGATGACGCTCTGAGAGCACCTGCAAAAGCAACTGTTGCTGCTGGCGAACTAACTTTTCCTGCTCTTCCAGTTTCTCTTGCTGCTTTAGCAACAGCAGTTTATCCATAAATGGCAGCTGCTGCGGTGCAACTGGGGCCTGGGGATGAGACTGCAACAAATACTGTTGTCGCAACAAACCTAACGATTGCGGATCTTGTGAGAGACCAGCTGAAAGTAGATTTTCTGGGGTTAACATGCTGGAAGGATTACTGACTGATTGTGCTAATAACTTTGTCAACAACGAATTCTGTGACTGCAGTTCCTGCTGTTGTGTTCCCAATGCAGCTTGAGTAGGAACATTCTGACCAGAATGCTTATCCAACACATCCCGATGTGGTTCCAACCCCCTGGGAAGTGCATAATTCCCCCAACCACTAGTTCCACTGTTGACATTATTTGCATATTTATCCGGTAAGCCGTGAAGGATAGACATTAAGTCCACATTCTGAGGGTTATGCTGTGCTTGAGCATTATCAGGAATTGACAAGTTACGATTTGGACGCGGCACTGACAGTAAGGAATCATTTACATCTGTCTTTGCGGAATTAGAACTTAAATCTCTTCCAGGCCAATATGAATAGGGATTCGACAAAGAACTTTGCCTCTCCAGTGTCATCTTTTGGGCCAACAGACCCACTCCATCAGAAGGTAATGAACTAGAACTGTTCCCGGTGTATCCCTGCACACCTGTAAAGCAAAACAAATGTTGATACGAGATTAAGTAGACGGCATAAACACTGCCTGAATACAGTGCCAAAACAAGGCATTTCTTTATATGATGTTTTCTTTACATGAAAAGGCACAAACCTTCTGAAAGGGCAAACTTTTCAAGTGGTGCATTATTCATACTGCCAGACATCAGCGACTCCAAAAATCTGTTCTCAGCATCCACTGTTGGGCCTTGATATCTAGGCTCATTCTTCATCATATCAGCCATGCTTGAAGCTGAGTGAAGCTTCCCAGAGCTATTGTAGTTCAGCCTACCAGATACATCTTGAATTTCATTAGGCTTAGGCATGCTAAATCCAGGAGGAGGTCGGGCTTTGGCACGCAAGTGGGGCATCACATCCCCAAGCGCATAGAATGGGGAGTCAGCTGGTGCACTGGCTAGACGAACTTCCAACTCTATGCCAAAGTATCCAGCTTCAAACCATCCGATTATGTCGCTCCCACCAAAAGGACCTTGAATTTCACCTTGCGGGTCCTTATAGCAAAGAACTAGGTCTTCAGGAGATGGCAACAAATTCAGGCATGAGCTCTTCCGATCTCTTTGTTGAAAACTGCAGATGGTTGCCTTCTCAAAACAGAATCATCAGCCACCTGCCCTTTGGGCCCTTCTCTGCTTGAATTTGTTGGATCTTCCAAACTACTTTCCCTAGCATTGCTGAAATCTTTCTGCACATCTTTAGATGGCTCTCTCCAATCATTTACAGTTGACTTTGAATGCTCTGAGAATGATGAAGATCTCCAAGCACCCACGTGAAGGGTTGAAGAATTTTCTGGTGGGCCTGGTTCTCTAGTGTAAAAATTTTCTTCATTCATTCTAAAAGTTCTGTCAACTGAAAAGAAAGCAACAACACTAAACACATGGAAATTAAAGCTAACATATGAAAGCTAATCAGTGTCAGCCGATGTTTTATAATTTAAATTGATGCATAACATGCAGGAAAGTTCATGCCAATTTTAGTCGAAACAAGGGGTGGTTGAATCCATGCCGGAGATGCTCTAAAAGAATGAGAAATAAAATTGAAATGTGAAACCAGCAAAATCCAAAAAATACATCATAATAATCAATCTTCAGAATCTGAGCAGAACATCCTGGCTACCACCAGAATTCAAATGAAAAATATAATTGATTGGAAATTCAACTGTCATACAAGAAGTCATTTCTATGGGTTTGCCATTCTTTTTTAGTATATATAAATATGATTTCATCGACTAGCACTCATCCTGCTCTGCCCAACCCGTCCACCAAAAAAAAAAAAATATATAATAATAAATAAACAAATCATTGGATGTACCTCCAGGATTCAACTTGCTACCAGCAAATGGTTGATAATCCTGTGTTGTCTCCACTTTTGCATTTGGCCAAGAATGCATATGTTTCTCGTAGGACAAACTTCCTAAATAATTTGAAGAACCACCTTTGACATTGCCCACTGTTTCACTCTTAGGATCTTCAACAGCAAAAGGCAAATCATTTCTGGTGCCTGTTTGTGCAAATTAAAACCAAAACAGATCAAAATTTGCCAATGCTTCAATCATACCCCAATCTGAATATGAGTATACAACAATACCAAGCCTGCTTCCTTTGGACTGCACAGAATCAGTCACGACTCGGCCAACAGATCCTTCTTTAGTTATCTGTGGATTGCCACTACTCATGATTTCTCCTTTGTCGATTCCTTTCAAGATAATCTACAGACAAAATCAATCAAATTAACTTTCAAGGAGAAACCAGCAGTGTCTCTTAAAACAGTAGATAAGTATATACCAGTTCTTCAGGCGTGGGGGCACAAAAAGCTAGGGGTTCTAGAGGTTCTTCCAGAATAAGGGAAGGTATTTGATCAGCCTCCTCTAAAAGCTTCAAAGAGGATCTCATATCAGTTATCCTGTACACATTAATTAATTTTGTCCTGCTATATCTTAACAGAGAATCCTCTCCAAGTCCACTTTCAACCTTCTCTGAGATAGATCCAACTGGTTGCTGGGTATTATAAGTATTGGTATCAGAGCTAATCCTTCGTCTACCAAGTGAAAAGCTTGGAGCAGGATTTTCTCCACGACCCCAACCATGCGCAAATGGAGAAACCTGTTTGTTTGGAGTTGAAGCATGGTACGGAGGTTCCACTCTGCCTTGGTTGTGTGAAGTGTTAGATCTCCATGGTCGATAATGGTCCAAATCCTTCTCATCTTTTCCATGGTACGAAGGATGGGATGACCCCTTATCAAGCAGCATGTCAAATTCTTTGCTAGAGTCCCCCCACTTGCCACGTTGGGTACCTGTCTCTTGGCCATCAGGCCCCCACCGAGTATTCCATTTGCTACGTTGGTCCTGACTGATGTCTCTTTTACCAGAATCAGTCCATCGCTCCCCCAGGGCACGACGGGCCTCTCCAAAGTTGTGTCCAGATGAGTCAGTGATGCGATCCGCCTTGCTGTTGTCATAGAGTTCTTTATCCCCCTCCCTCCATCGATCTTTGCGGGCAGAAAAATTGGTGTCCCTTTCTTCATCACGCCACCGTTCAGCACGACCAGATTCCATATACAGGACAGATGGTCGGAAAACATCTTTCTTCTTATGGCTATCATGCAAATTCTCACCCTTGCCAGGAGATTTTGCAATATCCAAACAATTGTCATGATCAGGAGGGGATTGGATTTTCTGTAAAAAATAATAATAATAATAATAATAAATGAACATAAGTATTTATACATGATATGAGAAGGTAAACTAAGCTTCAAGAGACTTTATATTTAACTTTTTTAAGTAGATAATGAGTTTGGCTCTCCAAATCTGGAGCCAAACTCATTCTCTATAATTTGGTCCCTTCAAATTTCGGTGCTCCAATTCTTGGATCATCCAAACCACATGATTTTGTTGGCCGTTGACATCTAAAAATTATTAGTAGTAATTCAAAATGAGGAACTTTGAATGTCTCATGAAAAAGGAAATATAATAAGCTTGTTGGATTAAAAAAAATTATATTTCTTTCTACGAATCCAAAGATGCTCTTATATTGGAGAATATGCTCTACTAGAGACAGAGGCTATTTTAGATTCTTAACCAAGCCAATATAGCACAAACAAATGGCAGAGTGACTTCAAAACAACAACAATAAAATGACAAACCCCAGTCAAAACTCCAGTCTTATTCTCCCCGGGCTTTGGCACAAGCCATTGTGGCGAGAGCGGAATCGTATCATTGGATCCTTGCAAATCTACAGAAACCATATTTAAAATGCTAATTAAATAATACTCGAGAATATCATAGCCAAAAACAGTGATATACAATGATAATTCACTAAAACTATAAAATGGATTGGATGTCCTATCACCCAGTATTTAGAAAAATAATGCTTGTAGAACAATTAATTTTTCATTGGGATCTTGGAAAAAAAATTGTATTTGACCTCCATTTGATTCTATTACACAAACAAATACACCAATTGTTTCCACATATTCAACATAGACAGACACACTAAATAATTATAAGACCCCAAAACACCATCAAGAATTTTCTAGCTGCATTCAATTTTCAATTTTACTTTACAAGTTAACAATTCGACGCTAAATATGCATATTTACATCAACTATTGGCAGCAATGAAACAAAGGCGACACTATGATTGGATAGACACTGTCATATTTACTAATCACTTTGTGGTCCAAATAACCAGTAGAATTTCAACCCTACCATTCCTATCACTTATCCTCTAATAATTCAAGACATTGTTATGAGAAATTATTTCCATTCCCCATCTCAAACCATAACCAAATTAATGATAGGAACTTAAAGTGTTGTCTCCAAAATAAATTAGTAATTATAATGGCCGTAGTTGCATTACTCTTGCTTGTTGCATGAAAAGCCACCTATATACATAAATGTATAAAAACATTAAATATATAATCTCCCCTCTCCGATATTTTTGTATGCAAGAAGATACTACATTGCCACTGTATCATTTAGTTGCAAAAGTTTTGAACAAGTCATAATACCACACAGTTTTTTTCTATTCCGACAGTGAATTTCAAGTTGCATAGTGCAGAAATCAGATGACTTGTGGCTTAATTTGTTGTACACATCTAGAGTAAAGGCAACATGCCCCAAAACGGCATTTTGCTGAATGATTGTAAGCAAAATTTCAACGCAGTTTTTGTAAGGAATAGAAAGAAGAAAGGGAAGGAAAAAAAGCATGTGGTGAGCATGCACACTGAGCAACAGGTATAATACCATCAAGTAGCAAAAATGTCCACCGGTCTTAAATAACTCCAGCAGCAGTCATTCAAGATTGACAATATGAAAATATCTATACGCATGTGTATACAGGAGGATAGCAACTTAACACTGATACATCAGGTTTTAGTCAGGAAAACATGAAATTTTATCCTCAAAATAAGAAACATTCAACTGATACATGCAAGCTGCCAGTCATCTATCTAAGAGAAATCATTATTTGCAGCCAACAGTGTTTACCACAGTAGACACCAAACTCAAAAATTAAACACCTAACATAAACGATATATGACAATAAGACACCGGAAGCAGAAGTAAACAGAAATTTCCAAAAGTAGCAATTCGTTAAACAGAGTATGAAAAACAAGTTAAACATGGGAAATGCACCAAAAATCATATAAGCATTTCCTCTAATTTCTGATTTCTTACATTAAAGAATTAATCAAATCAATTAAACAAGCATTTTTTTTTCTATAAGTGTCTTCTCTTGCAAGGTTCATACAGATCAAGCACCCTAAATTATAATATGATAAAAAAACCACAAAATTTTTCAAGTTTGATTTCAACCGTTTAATTGTATTTAAAGAAGCGGAGTGGCGGATTGAAGAGCTCGATTACATCCGCTCCGTCAACCCGCCGACTGGCAAATTTTTTCACCATTCGGATTCGATATCGGTCGGGCTTCGGTGCGGATCGGGTTTTTCTGCCATCACTAATTGATGGCGTAAACCCACAGTAAATCGGTGGTCTAATGGAAAAACACCAAGCACCTTCACTCGAAAAACACTTCTTAAAATATTACGAAAGGAAACCAAAGGAACTTAAAAACCGTCTATCTCATTCATAAGTCAAATCATTTCAGAGCATCAAGAAAATGCAAGAATAAAAATAACCTTCGGAGATCTGGTTATGGCGGGAACCGAACTCAGTGCTGTCAGCCATTGGTGAGAAAGATAGCGAGTTTCACAGAGAGAGAGAGAGAGTGTGTGGGTGTGTGAGAGAGCGATGCGAAGAAAACCCTAAGTCCTTGAAAGTGCAGAGAAAGCGAAGGTAAGAAAAGAGGGCTAGGGCAGAGGAGAAATAGAGGATAACCAAGAATAGAAATTAAAAAAAAAAAAAAAATTGCTATCATCCATCCCCTGGCTCGTGTTACCGAGAGCCCACTACACAGATTTTTATTTTTCGTAACGCTTCGTATCGCCTCAAGAATCCCTCAACCATACGCGCACGATACTTATCGTGAGGCTCAGTTCCCATCCATATTATACAGATTTTTTTTTTAAAGAAAATATCAGGCAAGCCAGTGTATTAAAAGGTGAAAATGTCTTTCAGAGCGCGACGCACTATAGAAGTGAGACGTAAACTTCAGGGCGATTAACCGAATAAAAGGTTGCAAAATGTGATGAAATAATATCAAATGAATTATTTTAGTATGAATAACAATAATAATAATTAAATCAAAAATTTACTATATACATGTTAGTATTTTGAACGAAAGCAGTAGTCATTAGTTATGATGCTATTGCACCAAACGCCTCAAATGGCATTAGAAAGTACATTAGCCAATCAATCTACATATGTTAATGAACGAAATAGATATAGGGGAATTATATTCCTACCACATAAATTTATTTCAACACCACATCTTAAACTATTTTTTTATTTACTGAAATATCCGTAGCTAAAATTACATTAATAATCATTTTTAAATTTAATACTTTTTTCCTCTTCCACCACAATGATAATTATCTTAATTTGAATTCTTTTTAATAATTATTATTCTTTTAAATCCCTTTTTTTAGATCGTAACTAGCCACAATTTTGATTTATAATACGACTCGACAACCCTAGATTTTAAAGATTTATTTTCTTTACAATTTCATTTTAGTACCTAACTTTTAGACGTTGTTTCATGAAGAATGATTTTGACATTTTTCTTTTTATTTTAATATATATTGCTTTCTATAAAATATAAATATATATAATATTACTTAAGAACACGTGATTGAATTGAAATAAAAATATATAATAATAAGCGAATGGTGTTAACTTAAAATCTCATTTCAATTTCTTAGAATTGAATTTATATCTATATATACTTAAAAGCGATATAATTTTCTTTTTCCTTTTTCCCGCCTAAATCACTTGCTAAATAAGTCACTGTTATCTTGGCTATTGGATCTTATCATCTAATCTACCATTGGATTTAATAATTTTTTAATTCATCTTTCTTTTTCATTTTTTGGTCTTCATTATCTGTTTCCTTCAACATTCACCGAAACCCTTTGTCTACGCTGTCATATAAGCAGTTGAGACTTTTATTTTGTTTCACCCTTACGCGACATTGCTTTTACCATTTTTGATATTTTTCAATCTCTTTGATCCGTTTCTTCCTTGATTCTCATATAATTTAATGGAATACTATTATCATCTTGTGTTATGCTTTTCTGTGATGTTGAAATTGGATCGAGCATTGGAAGATTCAGTCAGATCTGTTTCAACATTTTTGATCTGTTTCTTCCTTGATTTTCATATAATTGAATGTATTAGTTTTATAATCTTGTGTTATTGTTTTCTACGATGTTGGAACTGGATTGAGCACTGGAAGATTCCGCGAGATAGGATTTTCGAATAGATCTGACTATATACTTTGATTTCTATCGAGATAAAGGGCATAACGAAGAAATTTCCCATCTTTGGACCATCGTCAATGGGAAGTATTTTCGTCGCTGCCGATTCCCATATTTTCAGAAATTATCTTGCATATTATAGTTCCTATGATTTGAATTCACATACTCTATATCCGGTAAGTTTATGTTTTTTGTCTTATATCCCCAACCCTAATCTTTATTTAAATAAGCTAAATCAACTATGTAGATTTTTCTTGGGCCAGTATAGAGAATATGATAAGGGTTCACAATGGGAATATAATCCTCAAGATATTGTTTCAGCGAGAGTTTCTCGGTAATCAAACACAATTTGTGTATAATCATTGTCAATTTCTTTATTCTGGGTAAGTTTTTTTATTTTCCGTAATTACCTCTGTTAATTGAATTCATTCAAGTTAGGGATTCCTAATTCAAAAACAATTCTAATAGTTTGGAAAGTTATACATATACACACTACCTAATTTAGTTCGAGAAGCCATCATGATTAGGGTTCACGTTCTTTATATTAACCCTACTTCCGTTTACTATATTATTCAATACCATGAATAATTTGGAAAGTTTATTTCATCCCTGATTTATCCACGGTTTTAACCCTCTTTGTTTATTATCGTAAGTGAATTTGAATTTAGGATTCCTAATATTTTGGAAAGTTTATTTTAGTTGTAATTGATTGACAGTTTCATTTTAAGAGCCCACGTAATTAGGGCTCCTATAAGTTTTATTATTTAACCACTTTTCAACAGCATTCAAAACAAAGAGTTTTATCTATACTTTCCTCTGCACTTTACTTTTGCATTCTCCTTTGTTACTCTGCTTTTGCCTCAAAACTGCATACCTTATATGGCTCCTGTTAAATTTAATCTATCTGATGTCACAACTGAGCTCCAAAAGAATGCTGCATTCCTATTTTGAGTCTCCCGTAAGTGGTCAGTGCCATTTCAAAATAGAGATTAGGGTATTCGTGTTGTTGAATTGGTTTTAATGGATGATCAAGTACGTTTTCTATTTTAATGAATAACATTCTTTACCACATGTAATGGCATTTGTCTTACTTTGATATATATCAGCCAATATATATCAATGATAGATTGTTACTGCTATTATTATGCTTTCATGTCCCGATAATATATTCGAAGGTAAATGATAGTTTGTCTTGTGTACTGAGTGTTGTTATGACTGTAGTTAATGTATTGTCTCAATTACTTATCTCATTAGTTGATTAAACAATATCTTTGTCTTTGTTGGTGTGTGTTGTTGACTAAGTTTGCAACTATCTGATGATTCAATGATAGAAGGTTACTGCCATTTTTATCAGTGTACCCTGTGATTCAATAAGTTGGCAACTACCTGACTAATTTTGACCAATATATATCAATTATGGATTGTTATTGCCCTTTTTATTCTTTAATGTTTATTAATTATTAGTTTATCTTATGTAGTGGGTGTTGTGACTCAATTAGTTGATGTATTGTCTCAATTAGTTATCTTATTAATTTACTAAACAGTATATTTGTCTTTGTTGGTGTGTGTTCTTGACTAATTTTGCAGCTACCTGATAATTCAATGATAGAGTTTTACGGCCCTTTTTATTAATGTACCTGATGATTCAATACTTTTGCAACCACTTCACTAAATTTGACTAATATATATCAATGATATAGTGTTATTGCCCCTTTTACCTTTTTCACGTTGATTAATTATTATTGGATTAATTATTGGTTGATTAAACAGTACATTTACCTTTGTTGACTTGCGTAGCTGACCAATTTTATCTGACCATTTATGTTTCATCCACATGATTTTGATTCTGCTTCCATGTATTCATGTTTGGATATTTCATGCTTTCATGTATTCATGTTTGGGTATTTTATAATGTTTTCAAGATTGCAAGTAGTTGCAACAAGCACTTGTTTCTGCTTTTGGTCTTCTATATTTTTCCGATCAGTAATATTTATTTTGTAAATTAAATTACAGAGTGTTCGAATTCAGGCGACGATCACCCAACAATTTATCCTTGAATTTGATGATCTGCTTAAAGAGGGGGGTTGTATGCAATGATAAACTTCTCCATCAAGGAGAATGTGGGAAAGTGGAAGCCTGCCTCATATCCTTGCAGGTTTATTTCAGTGATTCGACAAAAATCAAGCGCCAATCAAATGACAGACATCCCATGTTTCCTCTGACTCTATACAGATTCACCCTCTAATTAGATGTTTTTAAGTAGCCAAACATTGATGCCCTTGATTTGATTGGTAAAATATCCATTCTTAATTTTTACTTTTTGCATTGTCTATCTTTTTCCATTGCTTTACTTACATGCACTGAATCATTACCTACTATTAAACCAGATGTCATTGGTGGTTACAGCCCTCAAGAGCAACTTAAGAAGCCTACTTTGAAAGATGGTTCCTCTACTTGGGCCAACTTTCACATATGTGATTTGAAGTTAAGCATGATTTACTTTCATCTGCCATTTGAAAAGTTAACCCGGTTTGGAGAGGTTGTTTTTTAAAAGTTAACCTAGTTTGCAGAGGTTGTTTTTTAATTGTTGTCTTCATTTTACATAGGAATAAGAGGTTGCATTGTACTCTTTGGAGTGAGTACGTTGATCAAATGGATAGTTATTTATTGCTCCAGCTATGCCACATCAACAAAAGATGGGGTTTGTCACTTAGACTAATTTTTTGTACTTTATATTATACTTTCACCTACTTAATCGAAAAGTAGCTCTACATGTTTTTTTTGTGACTTATAGGTGATTCAAAGGGCATTGCAGCCTCATTTTATGCCTTTAAAATGCTGCTCGGTAAACATATTCCCGAGGTTAAGGAGTTCCGCATAAGGTATAAATACATCCTAACAACACTGACATTGTAGTTTACTCCATAAAAACTTCTATATGAATAACTTCAATATCTTTTGAAAGGTTTATCGCTATGAGGAATTCAGCATCTTAGCCGTCTGACCTATCATCAACATCTGGTATATCATTCGACGATGGAAAGGAAATAGATTTCACCCGAACCATTTCTCATTTGCATTCAACTAAGGAGGTAATTTTATATTAACTTAACATGAATATACTGTTCTTTGGATTTAAAGCATCTGTTTTATAAATTTGTCTATAGGTCCGGGGCTGCTGGTTTTATGGAGAGGTAAGCTCAATTCTGTCTTGGAAGAGTTGGGTTTACCTTGGATGTTACGATCCTATTTGCTTTAAGAAAGTCGCCAAGGACAACGGGGAGTTTTTTTCCAGTAACTGTAAAACTCGCTTTCTTAAGAAGGTATGGCGATACAGTTTAAGGTTGAGAGTCAAGCACAGGAGGAGTTATGCTGACATAATCTTATGGGATGGTGAAAGTCAGCGTTCGATAGGAAAGGCTGCGGGGGAGTTTCTAGATCATGTTGATGTGGTACTTATGTGTTAAGATAATTGGTTTGTTTATTTATTTATGTGTGTTTCTTATGACTTTGTCTATAAGAATCTGATTTCTCTTAAAACTATGTTGTTTCAAGAGAAGTTGGCACCTAAGAGTTGCCCGACCGAGATCGGAGTTTAGTTGGTCGGGGTTTTCTCTTCAAAATAGACCGTTGCCAAATGAACCCATCAGGGGGTGGGAAGGTCTATTCAATCAATATGATATCGGAGAATAAAAGCAAAATTGAACAGCTTAAATCAGCAGACAGTTCAGAGTTTGAGGTACTACCCTCCTATATATCTTGGCCATCAGTTTTTTATTTTTTATTTTTTTATTTGTCAAACTTACAATTTATTAAATATATAAAGGGGTACAATTCTGACTCGGACCTTGAACTATTGTTTGATGCATCGGCTGCTGTTTAGTCGAATGTCGTAAGCTAATTTTTTTAGTTATTGTGGATCCCGACAGACCTCTGGATACATATCATTACTATATATTTTATATTTGTTTATTACTTATTTCAATCTCCAGCCTCACCCGACAATGATGATGTTCAGACTCCTCTGTCCAAGAGAGCACTGGAGGATGACTTATTTGCACATGATGTCGCAATCTCCACCTAGGCTTCTAGCAACAAAAAACTCAAGGGCATCAAGATTGAAAAGCCCCGATTTTTTAAAGTCTCCACAACTCTTTGCTGATATAAACACTGTCTCACTAACCACTGCCTCCTATGTTTATATACACTCACTTTGGATTTGTTTTTTTGCACACTGGGGTACACACATCACTTCATCTAGATGTGATTGATTAGAAACACACTGTTTTTTTTGTGCTACTTTTCTTGGTTTATTTTTACAGTTCTGAATGCTTTACTTTGCTGTTTTCATGTTTTCACACCTATACAGTGCATGTTTTGTTATTTATTTAGCTGAATCATAATGCCCAATTTGAGTTTTTCAATTTTGGTTTGATTGATTAATATTTTCTAATTTAATTGTTTGTCCACAGTGGTTGTTTCAATTTTCTTGGTTTCCACTCTTCAGTGGGGTTGGCAGCCATACAGTGCTTATTGGTAGTTTGATTTGTTCTTGACAACATGGTATTTTTATGCATATATAGATTTTAATTATATATATATATATAGATTATACTACTATATATATGTGTGTATATGTGTATTTATATATATAGAGATGGCCTAGAATACTGCACCTGTGCCATTCGATTTGACTTTAATACTACTCTATATTTATACATATGCATGTGTTAATGCCATAAAATATTTTAAGCCTAACGTTGATAGTTTAAACTAAATACTTTTTATTTTATCTTTGTCTACCTATATGCTCTCCACTTAATTAGACTCTTTTTAATAACCACAATTTATGCTATCCAACATTATAATAATGTTTGCATTAAATCACCAATTTAATTAACCCTTAGGTTTGTAAATTGACTATGCAGAAATTCCACCTCCATTATTACTAAATAAAGGAAACTTAATTAGTAAACTAAATTAGGCATCTAAACCATATCTTAATCAATGGGATATGCTTCAATCCGTGATGATCCTTTCCCATTTGATTATGTATTTATTTCGGTTAATTTCATTGCTTATCAATCAATTCCAATTTACCATTTTTATATAAGCAATATTTATCAACTTATTTCATTCCTAGCCATTAAGACTTGACCCATTTTGTGTAACAGTTGTTCCCTCAACCTCGCATTCTGTGATTCTCGGCCAAGACACACGGAGCACTGCACGGATTCTAGGCCGACTAAGTTCCCTCCAGCTTCGATACGATATAATTGCATGTAAGTTGTTTGAATAAAACCGAACTACATACTCATTATATGGCATGTTAGTTTTTCCAGTACTGATTTCATTGCTTTAATATGAACTTTTTTTCTAAGTATATGAATAACCAACACCACTTAAAAGGAGTATATGAATAAACAACACCACTTATTTTGATCGTATTTCCCTATACGTTAGATAAGAACTATTATTCCCATGTCGTCGAAAAATCTTATTCCTATTGCCAGACAACCAGTGGTCAAGATATCCTTTTAATTGGCATGGCATACATTAACACAGCAGTCTTAGAATAAGGAGTGTTATTAACTACAAATTTAAATAACATGTCAAAATGTTTCGATAGTCGATATATGCGGAGCAACCTTTCCAATATACAATAGTGATTTTGTACATTTATGCAATATAATTCATATAGCGCGGCCTACTATAAAAGCATGATTATTGTTCTAATATTTGAGTATTATTATTTTTATAATTATGATTGTTAAGATTATTAGATACATTTTTCGTAATTTGCCGACACGACTATGGTAAATGGATGAAACATCAATGCTCATGTCTACTGTAGATCCTAACAAACCCAATTTTATATTTTTGAACAACTATTATATATAAAGCTGGTGTAATATTTGCCATTGCTTTTTATAATTGCTTATGTATTACTGTTAATTAATATGTTATCAATTATAATTATATATACACGTAGATGTGTGTTCCTATTAATGCACATATGGTTTAGAAATTTCCATACAGAAATTAAATGTTTAGCAAATTAAATGTGCATTTGCATTTTTAAAATTTACTACAATTTTTTATTCCAATATTGAGCTAACGTTTTTTTTTTAATACTTGAAATGCATAATCAATTTTCAACAATAGATGCATACAATGAGGAAATTAACTAAGTCAACCATTATATCTGGTGGAAGAACACGACACTTGTAGAAGGATAAGAGTCAATTGATGACTGATTCTAACAATGTTTCTCATACCAAGAGAGCCCGGATTTATGAACCTTCAATTAATTCTTTGAATTTGACAACTGGAACATTAAATGATCGACCGTTGATGAAACAACACCGAAGCCCATTTACTGATCTCACTAACGGTACTCCTAAGCCAATAACCCTCTTCATTTTTTAACTATTATTAATTAATTATTTTCATATTCAAATTACCCTGAATCTCTTTACAGTTATAAACTCTAGCACATTCCCAATACCGGACGACCTTCAAAGGCCGATTTCAATTAATATGTCTGATTATAATGCTCGTATAACTATGGAAAAAGACAATGATCATATGCTACGGATGTCAACTATGCCTGATACTTAATACATATTCTTGGGCCTACCAATTTATCAGGTATCACTGGCCCCAACAATGCTCCTACGACAAATAGTGTTATTGACGCATACAATGAAAGTAAGTCACATATTTATTTCGATTACGTTATCATACATATAATATTTGTGGAACGACATGATTGGCACTTTTCCTAATATAATGTGTATGTACCTAAAATTATTTATAGGTGTTTGATTTGAGGAAATACTTGATGATTTATTTGGAGATGAAGACAATGATATAACATATGATGGTATGTTATCTCTCATGTACACTATTTTTTCTTATTTTACTTTTTTAATATTCTATCTTAAAAATATAGTTTCGTACAATTATTTACTTTATTTTATTTTAACTAATGTTTAACAAAAGAAGCAGCTAAATACACAGAATGTTCAACTGCAAGTATGGTATGTATACTTTTTTTTAGTATATTGAGTTGTAACCGTTTAATGTCAAACTTTAGCTGTCTCTATACATGTTGCTTTTTAAAGTTAATTTTGATATTATTTTACTCGCAAATTTTTTTATAACTATACATATATTATAGGCCAACTCAACTTTATTATTTATTAATATTCTAGATTATGTGGACCTTGGTGATCCCATTTATGAATGTGAGTGTTGTGGCGCCTGCTTTTAGCATGCTGAACGGGTAAAACATCAAAGTCCAAGGGCTCCAAAGTTCAGACTGTGCTGCAATTAAGGAAATGTTGTGCTCCATTTAATGAAAGAACCTCCTAAGGTTTTGAATGATTTGATATTTGGATCAAACAAAATGAGGAGGCATTTCCTTGAAAACATTTGGTCATACAATACAATGTTTGCCTTCACTTCAATGGCCGGAAAAATAGACAAAGACATAAACACTAGTAAAACGCCGCCTATATTTTGGCTAAACCGGCAAAATTACCATAGAATTGGTAGCCTACTTCCAAACGATGGAAAGAAACTTAAATTCTTACAGATATACTTATCAGATCCAAACGAAGAGATTGCTTAGAGGATTGCATCTGGTAGGTCAGCTGTGTATTTCCCCCATTGTAAATATAATTTTATTTTTACATTTACCGTTATTTTTATAGAATTGTCTTAAATCATATTTTTCAAACTTATATAGGTCTGCTGGAGGCACCACATTACATGATATATTGGTTTCTGATTTGAAAGAAATGCTAAACACCTACAATGTATACGCTCAATCATTCAGGATGGCTAGGGATAGATTAAATGAGGTTAATTCTAAGAATTTGAAAATGAAGCTCATTGGGAAGAGGAATTCAGAGGGGTGCACTTATAGTACTCCAAGTGTTCTTGAGATAGCTGCACTAATTGAAAGGGATTTCAACGTGAATAAAAGGGATAGGGATGTTGTCTTCAAACAAAGTCTGAAGATTTTCAGTTTATGTCTGAATTGAATCCTTCTTTCCTTGGATTGCAGTATCCATTGTTATTCTAAATTTGGACAACATGGCTTTAGGGAGGATGTTCCCCTGACACGTGCATCTCAGACATCAGCTAGGGGGAGAAAGCGCGTTACCATGAAAGAATTTTTTTCATATAGGTTGCAGGAAAGACATAAAGAATCACCGTACGTCCTCCGATCAAGAAGGTTATTTCAGCAGTTTCTGGTGGATGGCTACATAATGATTGATTCATCGCGCTTGGAATATATTGGATATCATCAGAAATAGTTAAGAAGTGAATTGTACAGTGGATTAGCTAATGCAGTTGACCGTGGTGAAACTAATGCAGCAAAGTTAGGCCAGCTTATTGTATTGCCTAATTCATTCATAGGGAATGCCTGTTACATGTTGCAGAAGTACTAAGATGCAATGTCAATTTGTGGATGGACTGGATATCCTCAGCTTTTCATCACATTTATGTGCAACCCTAAGTGGCCTAAGATTGTTCGTTTCGTTGGGGATAGGAATTTAAATCCAGAAGATCGGCCAGACGTGTGCTCTTCCGATCTAGAATATTCAAAGTTAAACTCGATCCACTCATTAAAGATCTAAAAGACAACAAGTTATGTGGTGACGTCAAAGCAGGTAGTTTTTATTATTGAATTCAATTTAAATCATATAATAGGATATTGAGAATATTATTTTTTTATCATTGAAAATAGATGTCTTTATCTTATTATATATTAACTAATCAATCATTCTTATTTTTCATTTGTATATGTAGTTATCTACACCATGGAGTTTCAGAAACGTGGTTTGCCAAATGAACATATTGTTTTATGGGTGTCTAAAAAAGATAGGCATATATTAGCCTCATATGTTGATGAGATATTATCTGCAGAGATTCCAAATGAGATATCTGATCTCGAGTATTACAATGCAGTTAAAGAGCTAATAGTTCATAGGCCATGTGGACTGTTTAACCGGGATTCTCTTTGCATGGACAAAGGTCGTTGTAAGATCACTTTCCAAAAAAGTTTGTATGTTGCACGACAATTGATGAAAGCGGTTTTCTAGTTTAGTGAATGAGAGACAATGGTAGGACAATTAATAAAAATAGAGCTATTCTTGACAACAGGTTTGTCATCCCACACAATCGTACGTTGTTGCTTAAATACGGAGCTCATATTAATGTTGAGTGGTGTAAACAGACACGGTCAATTAAGTACCTATTCAAGTATAAAAACAAAGGCAATGACAGAATCACAGTGGCATTCTATGAGATTGCAGATGTTCCTTCAGCTCAAAATGTGGATGAGATTAAAATGTATTATGACTGTTGATATATCTCCACTTGTGAGGCTGCTTAAAGATTTTTGGATTTCATATTCATTATAGGGATGTGCCTATTGAACAGATGAGTTTTCATCTACCTGAAGAACATAGTGTTTTCTACAATTCAAGTGAGTCTCTTGAAGCGGTGGTTAATAGGCCTATTGTTCACTCCACCAAGTTTTTAGCCTAGATGAAAGCAAATGAAAGGTATCCTGATGCTAGAGAATTGACATATGTTCAAGTCCCTAATAAATTCACATGGAAGCAAGCAACAAAATAGTGCGTTCTAAGGCATAAGGGATTTGGAGTTGGACGTATATATTTTATGCGTTTTGTTGCAGGCGAGAAATACTACTTAAGAATGTTGCTGAATGTTGTAAAAGACGTTACCATTTATGAGGATCTGAGGACAGCTAATGGACCTTACATGCCACCTTTAGAGATGCATGCTATGCTCGAGGCTTACTTGAGATGACAAGGAATACCTTGATGGGATTACAGAGGCAAGTCACTGAGGCTCTGCGCACTCTCTCCGTAGTGTTTGTAACACTTTTATTATCAGACTCTTTGATCAAGCCTGACTTGGTTTGGGAGTAGTGCTGGGAATATTTATCAGACGATATATTATACAACATTAGAAATAATCTCAATGATCAAGGTATTATGTTTTAATTTCTAAATGTTTACATATACTGACTTAAGAGATGCTTTTTGGTATTTCAAAATTTAATTATTCTTTAAATAAATGTCCTATTTCACAGAGTTGGAGCTGAACGAAGATGAGATTAAAAATTACTGTCTGGTGGAAATTGAGAAGCTTCTGCAATAAAGGGGGAAGTCTCTTCGTGATTATTTAGGCATGCCTTTCCATAATGTTTCTGCCATTCCTTCTGTTGATGACCGTCTCATACACGAAGAACTGAGATATGACAGAGCTGCTTTAGCCTAGGAACACATGAAGTTATTGACCTACTTAACTAAGGAACAACGTTCTGTGTACGACACTATAATGAGTTCTGTAGATGCAAGTAGTGGTGGTGTGTTCTTCTTATATGGTCATAGTAGAACTTGGAAAACATATTTGTGGAAAACTCTGTCAGCAGCTATAAGATCCCATAGACAGGGGCAAACCCAGGATTTTTCGTCAGACTGGGCTGGATTTAGAGGAAAAAACAACTAGGGGTTGGAACAGGGCGGAGCCCCCTCCCCGGGGGTTTGGGGATAGCACCCCCGAAAATTTTTTTATACTATAAATTGTTTGAAATGAAATTGTACTAGAAATATTAGAGTACATAAAAATTTTAAAAAAATTGATATAGCCTCCTTTGTAAATTAGTTTAAACCAAACTTGAAATATAATAATATTCTACCAAATACACAAATCACGAGCACATATAATAACTTTAACCACCATTTATCCATTAGCCGCAAATAAAAAAATAGATATTGTAGCACAAAAAATAAAAGAGTCTCTATTCTCTTAGATACATTATAAAATAGATAACAAGTTAGATTTGTTTTAAACTAAAAAAACTTGGATTTATTTTTTGTATTAGGCTCACTAAAGAATTAAAAAAAAAAAAAGAGTTTGAGTTTGGACTAGACCGACCTAATTTTTTTGGGCTACTTATGAAAATTTTTTAGGCTACTTAGGAATTTTTTGGGCCGGACCGAGCTGGAGCACGGTCCGGCTCACCAATAGGTCCGCCACTGCCCATAGAGAAATAGTGTTGAATGTGGCATCCAGTGGTATAGCATCGCTCTATTTATCTGGTGGGAGAACGGCACACTCAAGATTTGCTATTCCCCTTATTACAACTGAAGATTCAACTTGCAATATAAAACAAAGAAGTACACTGGTTAAGCTGATTGAAATGACCAAGTTAATAATTTAGGATGAGGCACCTATGATGAATAGGTACTGCTTTGAGGCTCTTTACCAGAGTATGAGGGATATCCTTCGGTTCTCTCAAAATTCTAACGTTGGTAAACCTTTTGGTGGCAAAGCTGTTGTGTTTGGTGGTGATTTCTGCTAAATCTTGCTAGTCATTCTTAAAGAAAGCAGGCAGATATTGTTAATGCCTCTTTGAACTCTTCTTTCTTGTGGCAACACTATAAGGTATTGAGGCTAACAAAGAATATGAGACTTAGAAATCTTGAAGTTGATTCCAATTTGGCAGCTCCTCAAAATTTCCCAGACTACATTTTACAGGTCGGGGATGGCTTTTAGGAGACAGTAATGACAGGGAATCAAATATTGATACATCAGATGATCTGTTGGTACCTATCATGTCCGATCCAATGGAGTCCATTGTTAAGAGCACTTACTCTGTTTGACACACAGCAACTCAGTCTCTTACCTAAATTCATGAGCCATTCTTGCACCTACTATTGATGAAGTGGACAAGGTTAATGATTATATGGTGAGCCAAAACACGTCTGAATTAAAGACATATTTAAGTTTTGATTCATCGTCTTCTTCTGATTTCGATAATGATCTGTTTCAAGAAATTCACACACCTGAGTTTCTTAATAGCATTAGATGTTCTGGAGTTCTTGGCCATGAGTTGAAGCTAAAAGTAGGCATACCTGTCATGTTTATGAGGAATATAGATCATTCATCTGGCCTATGCAACGGTACAAAGCTTTTAGTCACCATGTTTGGAAATCACATTGTTGAGGCCCAGATGTTGTCAAGAGTAAATGCCGGCCAGAAATTTTTTACTCCCAGGCTAAGCCTCACTTCATCTGATGTCAGACTGCCATTTACTTTTCAGCAGAGACAGTTTCCACTAATGGTTTGTTATGCGATGAACATTAATAAGAGTCAGGGTCAATCTCTCGAGCAATTGCATGTAGCAGTATCTAGAGTCACAAATAGAAATGGGTTGAAATTCATGATATGTTAGGACAATGGTCAGCCCAGTAAATCTACTGTGAACGTTGTCTAAAAAGAGGTCTTCAACAATTTGTAGGGGCCTTTCAGGCGATCATTCATAAGCAAGCATGCATTTCTAAGTTGTCACATTTTTAAAGCTATGTTCATAATATTCATTATAATAAATTCTATTTTATTTGCTGTGTGCAGGTTGCCAAGATTTATAACTGCCAATATTTTACATATTGTGTACATTTCTATTATCAATGTTAAATAATTAGAGTTTTTTGGTTAATTTGATATCTTACAGTGTTGATGTCGTTATTACTTTGATTTTTCTCGAATATTAGACATAATATGTATACTAGACTATAATCTAACATGACTTTTTTTCACCTACAAACATGTCGCGATAATAGATTCGAAAGTTTAACAATTTTTTATATAAATTGTTCTTAAACCACATGTATTGTTTATATTATTTAGTTAGGACTTCTTGTAGAACCCACGGGTGAAAACACTAGTTGTTCTAAATTAGAAGTTTTGAAAAATCTATACATTTTGAGTTATTTGAAAAGTTAGAATATTTATGCTGCCAAAAAAAAAAAGGTTTGTTATTCAATTTCAATTTTAAAAAAATTAATTAAATTAATTAAATCTAGCTTGGAAAGTTATAGATGATTTAAGATTCTGTTAAATTAAGTTTGAGAGATTGTCTTTTTAACTCTGCATATGAACTTGTGTTAGTAGTTTGCGTTTGAAAATTAGCTCAAATTAACATTCATGTTGAGAGCTTCGATTTAAGATCTAATTTGTATATATTTTGACTTGCGAACAATGCAAAAGAAAACAATTACATTGTGTTAGATATAATATATTTAGGAATATAAATCTTTGATATGATTTTATATATTGATTACAGATAATTAATTTCATAGGTATATATATAAATGGATAGTAGTGTGCTAATTGAAAATGTGTTTTAACTGTGGTGCATTTATAATGTGGTGTGGAAATAAATAATTGTTGTAGTAATATAATTGCCCATAGATATATTCAAAATGTTATAAAACAATGTAAAATAACTCATTTCAAATTAAATAAAATAAATTGATCAAAATCCTATATACACACACATATACACACACACATATATCATAACAAATTGCTACTGTGAATAAATCTCGTTGTTTGCAACTTGGAATTAACTTAGATGGTGAATAGACTAAATCTTACTTAAGTTACTTGAAACCTAATTATTAAAGACTCACGATAATTATCAAAAATTAGCATCAAATTAGCATCAAATTAGCATCGTTGATCCTTACCATAAATATCAATAATCCAATACAAATAAAAAAAAGAAAAAAAAAACAACAAAAGAGTGCACAATAAAAAAATTCACCATGACTCTTAAATATAGCAACGGATCAGCAATTAATGTGGGCTTTCTTCATAAGAACGCTAAATTTAAATTTTTTTTTTTTTTTGAAAATTAAAATTTTAGTTAGAAGTTAGAAACTTACGCCTTTTATGCCTCAAGGCAATGCCTCAAAAGGCGTATGCCTCAGTGTTAGAGGCATAAGTCTCGCCATAAAATGCCTCAAACTAGTGACTTGAGGCATGGAACACAATGAGGCTTAAAAGACAAACCTCAAAACGGAATTTAGCTTCACCTTTTAAAACAAGGGATACACGCTTTTATGATTCTAAGAATGGTTCACTTAGAACCCCCATGCTATGGGCAAGACGTTTTGCATTTGAGTACTTCTATTTTGTATTTTTTCTTTAAACTAAACTTTCATTGTCATTTCATTCAAAATATTCAAATACACAAGCATCTACAATCAAAGATAGAAGTAATATTGCTCAGAAATTATTCAAATTACAATCAATAGCATTGCGAACTAACAAGCTGGCTACCTCGTCTTTCGGCGGGGGAGGTGAGCTATCTCATTCGGCTAATGGCTTTAAACTGATAAACATCAAACCCTTGACACAAAAAGATGGTCCACTCCATTAGAGGACCTTCAAGCGATTGAGTTTCTAGCTCATTGAGAAGGCTATGGTATCGATTGCACCCGACTCAACAACTACTCCCTTAAAGTCAGTTTTGATGCCAGCTGCACACCCATCAACACCGTTCAACATTCACTATATTGATGGGATAAATTTCCCTCCATGGCATTACTAACTGATGGGATATTAGAACTCATTACTAAAATCCGATCTTTCATTTTGGCAACCCACCCAGCCCAACATGTATTCTCCACTCCTTGACCGTTGCATCAACATTAATCCTAACCCACCCCTCTCCTAGCAGCAATTAGCTTTCCCCCGGATTTGAGTAGTTGAAAAACCACCCATCTCCTTTTAGCGGCAACCCCTCTCATGAGAGTTTCGCATTCAATTAATATCAAGCACTATTTTGAGTTCGGTTAATAATTCAATTTACTGTTCAATATATATTGTGCTAAATATACATAAATTGCATCTAAATATATATATTTGTATATATTTTTTGCAAACAATTCACATCTACCTAATCTAATCTAATAAATATATAAACAGGGAACATAAAGTCCGTAAAAGTTCAAAGAGACTTGGGAAAATTTCAAACTTTCACTTCACTTGCAAATAGATCATTGAACTTTAGGTATTTTTAATCAGATTATTGAACTTTAATTAATAGCAATTGAGTCATTTAATTTCAAATGTTAGCAATTAGATCAATAAAATTTCACTTAGTTGCAACAAAGTCATTCCATTAACATGAAATTGTTACTCGGTTATCGAATTAAAATCCAAGAAAATAAAAAACTTAATAACCCAGAAAACACATCTTATTTGAGAGGAGAAAATTGAAGAATAATTTAATTATTCATGAAAAAATTAATTTTCTATATATGTCCTGATGTAATAATTTTAAGTAACCTTTTACTAACTTTCATGTTACCTTGTGAATGAAATCACACATTAACAAACTTTTTGACGGAAATCGGCTCACAAAATCAACGTTGACCACTCGGCACTCAGGCCAATTGTTGGGTAGAAATTGTTAGTCAATTATTGGATTTTAGGGCGGTGTACACAATATAGAATTGGATGGATTTTAAATCCATACAATTCCAAGTGTATTCAATTTAGAATTCTACATATTCTACAAAAACCAGATGTCCTCAATTTGAAATTCTATAGATTCTATAGAATTCGAGTGTGCTCAATTTCTTGTAGATTCTTGTACATTTCATTAAATTAAATGGTGGATTTCTATTGTATTTTATCGATTATAGGCTTAAAAATACACTTACATAATTCTTATCAAAATCTGGTCTTCTAACCTCGGATTCTCATGGATTTCATAATTTTTTTTAAAATCTAGATAATTAATAAAAATTTATAATTATAAATTATTAAAACTCATTTTTTCTTATCACTCTAGTTTTTAAACAATTATTTACATTCACGAATTTATGCAAAATAAATGGTTTAGACCAAAAATAATATATTCTGACAATAACGAGTATTTTTCCTTCGTTCTAGTTTTTGAAAAATCAAAATTATAATCAATCTATAAAAAAAAAACATTAGTAAACGACATGAGAGATTATTATAATATGATATTAAAATTCAAAGTAATTTCATAATTTTTAGTAATTAAAAAATCCAAATAAGCAAAAACTTGTTTTTTTCTTTGTCACATGATTTTTTTTTTTAACAATCACATCAGATTTAACCTGTACGAAGTAAATGAATGTCGAAAATGAGAGTATTGACAAATTACAGTGTCATTTCATAACATATTCGTATAGAAAGTATAATGAGGTTTTATTATAAAGAAAGACAATGTTAAAATGTTTATTTTTTAGTGACATGGTTTGAATATTTTATTTATTCTTATTGTTTAATCATTGACTAAGACGTTATATAATTTTTTTTCCAAATTCACATCCACTTGATGTAAAATAAAATAAGATAAAAGAAAAGTGCTGACAAATGTTTAAATTCAGAGAAAATTCCGTCAAAAAAATTAGAGATAATAATATGATACAAGTAATAATTTTTTAAATGCTTTTAAAATTAGTTACCTGAACTCTTAAAAAAAAGGAAAGAAAAAAGAAAAAAATGTTACCTGAGCAAAAGGTAAAAATCAGATTATGTATCTTTCTCCTATTATATCTTATTTTTATTATTTTCTTGTACACCAAAATTTATTTATCTCATAGATTTGGTAATAAAAGAAATCAATCAAGAAAACATTCGAAATTATATGAAATTCTATTGATCAAATTTCGCGTTGGAGACACCTCTTTTAAATTTTACAAATTCCAGTAAAAATCTACAGAAATCCTTGATATAAAATTCTATAAGAATCCATATAACTCAAATTTTACATCAAATTCCATGTTGAGGACACCTCCCTCAATTCCAATTGTATTCTACTTCATTAGTAGATGATTGTGTTTTAGCTAATGTTTCTATACCAAATTTAAGGTGAATTGAAAATTAATATCACGTAAGAACTTCTTAAACTTGTGAAATTTTAGAATTGAGATCTTTTGTTGGAAGTTGTGTTCTTTCATTGACAGCATGACGTTTCTAAATGATTGTTTTTGAATTGACTTGTCTCTTCTAGTAGATAATATTCTAATAGATGTATTATTACTAAGAGTCTTGTCCTCTGAACATGTATCTTTCCAATATCTATTTATAGGTTCCCTATTTACATTTTCATTAATTCATTTTCATACACTGCATGATATATCGTCTTCAGATATGTTTCATGTTTGGGTCATTGGCGGAGCTAGGGGGCCATGCCGAGCCCCAGCCCCCTTAAATTAGAAAATTTTTTTATTTAGTTTGTTTTAAAATATATATATATATATATATAAAGGTAATTTAGCTGTACGTAATATACGACTCACCCTTCCGGCTCAATCCTCTAATAGTTTATGGCTCCGCCATTGGTTTGGATCCATTCGAAGGTTATTCGAAGCACAAGTAGGTTTGCATGCCTACATAATTTTGGAGTGTTCTTGATGAAGAACCCCTTCGGTATATTGAGAGCCGATTCTTACAATGAGATAGAGTCACCAAAGAAAGCTGAAAACTGGTAAAATAGATATATTTATCTTGAACTCAATAACTCTAACCCAAGCAAACTAAAATAAAAATCATAATCCTCAAGAGTAATGAAATTAAACACCTAAGATATATAAGATAAAAGACATAAGAATTTTAATCCTTAAAGTTGGTTGTGTGTAAGAAATGAAGATGAGAAATAATCTCCAACTATGAAATTTTCATTCATTGAAAATACATGAGGAAAGATATGTGTCAAGTGTAAAGAGGCCTGTATGCACCCCAGTCCCCATGACATGTCGGAGCCAAGAAAATTACAAAAGAAAAATAGAAAAATTTCCAACTTTTGGAAGAGAAAATCAGCCGCGCGGGTTGCTGGACTGTGAATAGTGCCGCCGCATTTTAGGTTTACACGCGGCCGCAATATGGCCACGAATTTTCCTTCGCCAAAGGTGTGCGGCCATATCAAAGTCACCCTCGGGCCGCAAGGAATCAGATCTTCGATTCGGTCCCCAAGGTTCCTCCTCAAATTGTTTCCAATTGACCCTCCACATTGATGGAATTAGTTCTTGATCTTTCTTCCTAGTTCGTACAACCCAAGCCTCGGATCCAACGGTCTCAACTTTGCATCATTTTCATTTTATCCCAATACTTCAAACAAATCTCGTTTTCTATAAAATTAGTGTAAAGTTTGGCTCCAGAAACTATCCAAATAATCACTTTGGCTTCCATCTCTAAAATTCGCTTAATTGTCAACTCTATTTAACGCTAACTCAGAAAAGAGATGGATTGAGATCACATCAAGTTTTATTACGAGACGTGGTCATTATGTCATGGGGGACGAATACTGAAAACAATTAGCACCTACATGGGGCATCATTCTCTTAAGGATAAAGAGTCAAACTTATACCTCGTCTAACATTTTTTTTTATGGCATTTCTTCATTCTATATTTTTTGATTTTGGTAAGTGGAATTCATTTGGATCATGCACGAGAACTTAAGGTATGACTCTCAAATATAATTTTCACATATTTTGAATTTTCCCCAATACTTTCAATAGACATCATCAGTTTCCATTAAAAGGCTGGAGAGGAAAAACGAAACAACCTAAAAAGTTTAGGGACAAATAGTGCCAATTAGCGGCGAAAAAAAGCAAGGAACTTGCACTGAACAGGAAGCCCGTAAAATGGCGGGGATTCTTGGCGCCACTGATCTCAATCCCGCTTTCCGTGGAAATTTCCCGCTATTTGATCGTCACTATCCCATTTTCAAATCGTCTAAATCTTTATTATCCATTTGCAATTACAATTTCTATCCTCAAAACCCATAGAGAAAGATTCGTTCTTTTGCCCTAGAAATGGCTCAAACAGGGGATCAGAGACCCGAAGTCGAAGAACCTAGTCCCAAAATCCCAAAAGTGGAACAGAATGGCGTTTCGGAAGCGCCCCACAAAATCACTTCCTTTTTGCGCGTCAAGAAACTATCGGAAAAGGCAGTTTTGCCGTCCAGAGCGTCACCTCTTTCGGCAGGCTATGATTTCTCCAGGTAAATACCGAATAACTACAAGTTTACCATTCATTCAAACCCAGAAGAAAAACCCCGTCGGTAACTGATTTTTTATCTGGGCTATGATTCTGCAGTGCAACTGAGACTAAAGTGCCAGCTAGAGGCAAGGCCTTGATTCCGACAGATCTTAGCATTGCCATGCCAGAAGGAACTTACGCTCGTATAGGTAATTTAACTATTTTCTTCTGCACACGACTAACACGGAACCCTATATCTTATCTGATAGATTTTGCAGGCTTATGTTTCTTGATGATTCTTATATACAGCGCCACGATCTGGGCTGGCATGGAAGCATTCTATTGATATAGGGGCTGGAGTGATAGATGCAGACTACAGGGGCCCAGTTGCGGTGATTTTGTTTAACCATTCCGATGTGGATTTTGAAGTGAAGGCCGGTGACAGGATTGCACAACTTATTATTGAGAAAATTATAACTCCGGAGGTCACTGAAGTTGATGATCTTGATTCAACTGTTCGAGGCTTGGGTGGTTTTGGATCTACTGGTGTTTAATCTTCTGCCGATGGACAATAGAATTTTCCATTAACTTAAAATCTGCAGTGTTTTCATGGTGTCATTACATATGCTACCAACGCCCGGTGACTTTGTAGAATGTAGATGTATGAATATGAACTTCTTTAGTGAATTTTGTCATATTGACACCTGTTTGGCCGTATTCAAGCTAGTATGCCGCTTCTATGTGTTGAAGAAAATGATACGTGAATATTGTACTTTTCTTAATTCAGATGGACAGTCCAACGTTGCTGTCATTTTCTTTTTAAACCCTGTAGAGAAGAGAAGGAAACCAAGTTTAATAGAATCCGGTGGATTGAAAGAGTTGAGTTGAAATGTGTTTCTAACAATAACATTGATCCAGAAGCAGTTCTTTTTTGATTTTAGAACTTGCTTACTTATTTGAAAGCTAAATATACCTAGAGAGTCAATAGGAAGGTTCATGAAGTAATAAAACGAATGCAACCATTATCTTTCTTCAAAGTCAATTTATTTTAGTTTGTATGTATCGACTTTTCGAAGAAGTGAAGAAGACAAATTGTCTGCAGGATAAGGTTAGGTGATTGACTATAAATAAATAAATGATGATTAATCCAATAACCATGTACTAAAACTGTCCATTTGAACATCATAAATCAATTATATAATTGATAAAACTGTGCGACATCATCCTAAAACAATTACCTTCAACTGCAAAAAGAATTATAAATTGCAGTAAGGACAAAGGATTAAGGTATGATAGGTGAATAATATTGTCAGGAAATGACTAAAATTTCCATCAGTGGTCCAGGAGGATGCAATGGCACTGAAGTCCATGGTAATTAGGTGCATGGATTATTATGTATAGGCATGTAGGGCATAACTATCTGCTTATAAAATTATAACAAGTTCAATTTACTAGCGTCTTGAATTCTTCTCAATCCAATAAACATTATCCTGAGCACGGAGGAAACAGACGTGCCACCCAATTGGCCTCTCTGAGGCAACTGCAGCTGCTCTAAAGAACTGCATCCCTTTCCTGAATGTAAGAAGGTTATCAGATAAAGCCACTCTGCGCAAAAGAATGTTCCTATACGCCGCAGGCTATGATCTTTTCAGGTTAGTAAATACTTTTCATTTATATATGTGTTTATTCAGTCTCTGTATTATGGAGTTCACATTTAAACGCAGTGCAATGGATGCTAAAGTGCCAGCCAGGGGAAAGGCAAAGATTTCTACAGATCTAATCATACACATACCTCAAGGAGCTTACGGTCGGATTGGTACATTCTTGTAATCTTTTGTTTCTCCAAACCACACCCCCAGCATCCCCCCCCCCCAAAAAAAAAAAAAAAAAGACATTCCTTTTTCTCAAGCTTGATAAATACATTTGTTTTGTACTGTTGTGTAGCGGGACGATCAAGTTTAGCCTGGGGGCATTCTATTGATGTTGGAGGAGGTGTGGTGGATGCCGACCAGAATCCCATTTTCGTGATCTTGTATAACCACTTTGATGTTGATTTTGAGGTGAAGGTTGGTGATAGGATAGCCCTGGTGGTTATTGAACTCAATGCAACGCCAGATATCAGGGAAGTTCACCAGTAATCCAAAAGCGTGTGTTAATCATTACTTCATGACTCTAGATTCTTCACCAATAATTAATAAACCCTTTCTTGATGACCTATTACAAGCGGGAATCTTCACCAAAAAAACCATTTCTTGATCACCTATTTCAAGCATGGTTTCGTCGCCTTGACATGAAATTGTGTTTCATAGATCAAACGAGTCCTTTCAACAGCCAATGATCGATACAATCAGTGTGAAAGAGATGGCGGCAAGATAGAACACTCTACATTTCTGATTGCCCAGGAAGCAGATGGCACAAGTTTGCAGTTTCTTCATGGTGAACATAAGTTATTTCATGTAATAATTCTTGAACAGAAATAGGAATCCTCAGTCTAATCTTTTCTTGAATCCTCATCAGTCTTCCAATAACTCATTTTCGTGAGAAAACTAAAACTTGAAGAAATATACGTTAGTTGGTTTGGGTAGAGAATCAGCGAGCGAATCAAACTATGACATCTTGATGAGATTCGGGCGCAGGGGCTAAGCCAATTTAGGTTGGATGGATTGGATCGAGTGAAGTGATCAAATGACGAGGATTGAATTAATTGATTCTAAATTTACTGAGAAGCATAAAACTAATTAAATCGCTTACAGCAACAAAAGTTCCTGAGTCTACATCACCATACAAACATAATTAATAGGATCACTGACAAATATCCTAGGTCGCTCGTACCCAAGTAATGTAAGCACAGACAGAGATAAAATTTCCCTTTTTTTTTTTTAATAAATATATAAAAAAGATAAAAAGCAATTTTTTAATCATCCTCATGCTCATCCGACCGTAGCCAGGCACAGCTTATATTCACGGTTTTTAGGCTGATTTATCATGCCAGTTATACATAACCATTTCCAATATCATTAACAGCAAATAAACCTTTTGAGAAGGTTCAATTTATAAACAAAAACTTCACTGTTATTTCGCTTTCATGAGTAAACAAGCATCCTGTACCACACCTACAGGCCCCAGACGGGGTGTTTATTACTGCAATTCATGCACTCTAATCCTGCTACAAATGGAATTTTTCATCTGCAGCCACTAGTTCTCGGGAAATCCACATTTCACAGAACAACTCAGTTTCAGAAATATATTACGAGGAACTCCAGAAGGGATGGAAGCATAGGTAACGGCCGCAGGTCTCTGGGTGCAGATAATTAGCAAAAAAGAGAGGCAACGGTAAATACAGCATGCAAATTATTCATGCTGATAACACGAGCCCCAAACACAAGTTGTCCATCTTACGAGCTGATCTAAGTTACATCTTTGGTAGAATAGTACAATCTTCTTTGGGAACAACATCAGCACTTTCCTGCCAATAATGAGATTCCATGAGAAATGCAGTAACTTGAAACAGACCAAATAACATCTGTGTAATATTTAACAATTTAACATCCAAGAAATCTTTTCTTAAGTGAGCTTCTACAGGACATGTTTGTGAAGGCCTCCAGAAATTACATCCTGGTGCTCATAAAGTATGGAAAATAAACATGTCCTTGAGTGCAACTCATTTAGTTCCTCTCTCTCTGGTTGACTTTTCAAATGATTACTACTTAATGAATGTATCAATCAATTAAGCACACTCATGAACCTTTCTTGGACCATGTCTAAGAAATCCATTAAGCACACTCAGCTAAGGCAATTAGTCTTTGCTTTCCCCAACCTCAAATTTTCATGTGGCAATTGTCTACCTTCTGCTGCGTTAAATAACTGTAGGAATGAACCTAAAAGCATCTCATTTTCCACTAACCATCTTTTCAGAGTGTAATTACATTGATGAGATTGCCGAAATTGACCTAACCATTAACACTTTTCTGATTTAAAAATAACCACCTGGGTGGAAAAGAATGCATCACGATTGAGACGTCCAATCAATCAGTCATAATTTCGTTCTGAACATCTTAATGATGTCACAATTCTAGACGTCTGAAGTGACCACCTTATAAATGAACAGCCTTTGTCTATGCCTTAGAAAAATGTACCATTTGCACAGAAAATGCCATGAAAGACTCTGATAATCCTAAGGAAAGAATAACAATTGCCAGCAATACTTTCTTTATGAATAAAATTGTGCAAATCTAAAGGGGAAAAAGCATATCAATTTAACTATGTTGAGATGCTGTCATTCATACCGCTAGGTATCTGGTTAACATTGTTGTAGTACCGAAATTGAAGCCTTCAACTGGTTCGCCTTTCTTACGCGAAGCATGAAGCCGTTTTCTAACTTGGGTGGCCAGTGACTGCATTGTATTTTAAAACCCCCAAAAGATATTAAAACCATTGAGATATAACACATACAACCAAAATATGAAATTCAAAATTATTATATTAAAAAAATAATAAAAAAAAAAAAAAGGAAGAATCTTTTCAATAGGGTTACCTTCCCCAATTCCACTCCCCACTGATCAAAAGAATTGATTCCCCAAACAAAGCCTTCTACAGCAATTCTGTGCTCATAGATTGCCAATAACTGAAAACATGATACAATATTGAAGGTCAGGCACATACGCATACCTTCAACTTACAGTGAGAGTACATTATTATTGCAGTGTACACCAAGACATAATTTGAATGTAACATTTTATGTATCATCACACCGCAAAAGATTTAACACAGGCACAGAGAGGCTTGTGGAAAAACAAACCTGTCCAATGTTATAAGCATTCAGTGAAGGAAGCAGAATGCTAAGAGAAGGTCGATTTCCAGAGAAAGTCTGCACCAGCAACTCAAATTTATGAGTCTAAACATCAAACTTTCGCATTAAAAGACCTTGGCTTACCATAAAACTTCAAGGAAATCACCTTGTGTGTAATAAGAGGCTGAGGAACATTTTCCTTTAGGAGCTGTTCTGCTGTCTGGAGCAAAATGCAAGTACAGTTATTAGAATATTGATAGAAAGGAGCTTTAATTAATTATATGAAGATGCAGAAGCAACCAAGAAACTGTGATATACAGATATGAGGGAAAAAACCTTCGGAAGTGAGGCATCACTTTGTTTCCAATTTACAACAGCATGGAACCACAATGATATTGAAACTTTAATAAAGAACGGGATTTGCTAGGACTGCCAAAAAATTGTACCTTCCCATAGGCAAGGGCATCTGGCTGTGCAAAGAAGTTCGACATCAGTTCATCATGGTTACAAACAATTTCACCTATAAAAATTTCCCAAAATGGTACCATCAATTACCCCAATGTTATGAACATATATTCTGCACTAAGGACAAGGAGATAAATAAGGCACTAGTACCTTTCAGGTAAACTGGTTGCTGACTCTTAACCACTCCAATAAAATCACAAGGTATGACACGTCCCTGAACGTCCAATAGATGACAATACAATATGATGTCTCAGCAGAATGCATCCACAATTTCATTTCAAATCATACCCATGCAGGTCAGTAATAGGTTCACAAGGTTCCCTAATTTAATAAGGACAAACACCTCAAATTTTCAAATGTCTTAAGCATCATATGCTGATCATTGGTAGATGGTTATATTGTGCTCAGACATTAAACTTCAAGTTTTGGATTTGAACAAATATTTAAATTGTGCAAAAGCATATACTGGATAATATATACGGTAAGTTACATGCTCAACAACGTATTGGCAAGGTAGTATCAGAGGTCAAGGTTTCTCCTGTGGTACTCCATATTAGAGCATATTATGATCAGATAATTCTCTCATCTTACTTCAACCGAATTTTTAATACTCAGAACCCAATGCTGTGTCCGGATGGAGTATGCTTCCGGAAAGTATATTCGCAAACTTTGTACGCTTGAATTATATTGTACTTTAATAGGCGACCACAGAAAAGAAGCACATGCAGAAGGACATGGTTGCCAAATTTGATATATTCCAGGCGAAAGGGGGACAGAGAAGACATGTTTAGATCAATTATCAAAGAGGCCATAATTTTTTATGTAAGCGTTAAGCAGCGTATTTACCCCTGTATTCACCATCTCCAATTTTCTGGATGGAAGTTGGTGAAGCTATACAAAATGATATATAGAAAAGAACGATGCACTAAATTTCCCTCTGCTCAAGTTACAGCATGAATAATTTACCTGGTGAATTAGTTGGTAAAAGCTGTGTTGTCCATTAGTTCCTGGTTCCCCAAAATCGATTTCACCAGTCTCATAGGGAAGGGGCACACCATCTATTGATACCCCTTTTCCATTACTCTCCATACTAACCTGAATTGAGGAATATTAGACAGGGATAGGCACCCCCGAAAAACTTCAGAAAGATGTATGAGGAACATTAATTCAGAAACAGAAAGGCTTGGTAAACATACCTGCTGTATATGGGGTGGAAATTTCTCCAGTGCTTGAGAATAAGGTAAAATGGCCTGAAATTTGGAACGGCTCAGCCGCAGAAAAATCAAAGGGCGAACCTCAAAAGATGGATATTAAAATAGAGTTGTAGTACATATTTAACTTACTCTTGCCGGATATCCGAGGAATGATACATTCCAAACACTCAACAACCCTAATAGCACCTGAAACATTAATTTTACAAAAGTCAATAGTAAAATGAATTGTCTAAGAACAGAAATAAAAGGCCAATTATGAGACAGAACTGTTTCACAGATGAAAACAAAGATACGAAATCCTAGGAAGGAAACAAAAATTTTGGGCCTTATAACTAGATGGAGCAAACTAAGACTATATAGGAAATACCCCTCAGCCAAATATCTTGAGACCCTAGCTTAAATTTTACAGTGACTAGATCCTTAACAGAAGGACGTTGAATTGCTGACAGTAAAGTAGAAAAGCCAAAGGCATCTAACTTCTGAGTTGGCAACATACTGGTAAATTCTTCTCAAAGGGTGCCGAATAGAAGTGTTGATCAATACTTGAAGCTCCTTTTAGGAACCTTCATACAGAAAAAGGAGTAAGGGAAAGCATTTCAGGCAAATATTGATTGAAGAACTAAAAACAAAACGTACAAAATTGAGAAGGGCAGCAAAAGTTGTAACTTTGCATGACTGGGTATTGCTAGATGAAAATAACAAAAGCATCCAACAAAAGTAGATAGCACAACTAATAGAGCTCGCACTTCTGTTAATACTAAGCCTGCATAATTTTCCTTTCGTTTCACTAAGCTCCTATATCATGTGACTAAAGCTTAGTTAGAGTTATAATCTTAAATTTAAATAATAATTTCTAATATTATTATAGTTGGTTGCTTTCATTAAAGAAAAACATAGTCTGAAGCGATAACTTACAGAAATCATTAGCCATGTGGTGACCTAAACTGTCAAAACTATCTTCAACTTATTTTCTTGCACTGATGAACCGTTAGAGAGACCATTAATCTGACAACAACCAGAGACATACTGCTCCATTGATCTTGTACTTAATATTATAAATGGAAAATAGAGCACATTTTAAACCAATAATCAACCATTCAAATAGTCAGCTCATGCAGAAATTAAATTTATTCACAAACGCACAAGAAGACTTAACAGGTTCAAATTGTTCTACAAAGTCTTCCGATCTCGAAAATGAGTGTTGTAAACAACAAAACAGCATACTACATACTTCTCAACGACTGAAAATCCGTATTGCAGAGAAAGAGGCAGTACTCCAACAGCGCTGCAAACTGCAAACAATATTTAGAGACCATTTAATCATCAGTTTGATGCAAGATTAATCCATTAAACCAAAGATACCTACCACTATAGCGGCCTCCTACCCAGTCCCAGAATGCAAAAGCATTATTTGGATCAATGCCAAACTTTTCTACAAGCTGCATTATGAACGAGATGACAAAATAAGAACAAGTTGTCCCCCCCACCCCCTTTTTTGACGTTTGGGGGGTGGGGTGGGGTTGGGGGCTAGTTTAACCAAGTCATATAGTCAAAACTTGGATTAAAAGCACGAATAAAAAATGTGACACGCTCCAAAGATCAATAGAGAAGGGAAAGAGAAGGAGAAAAGATTTGAACATTTTGAGGGAGAAGTCTTGTAATTTTATTCAATGTCGAAGGCGTCTGTGTAATAAAGGAGTTACCATTTTCTGTTGGGTTTAAGAACAAAAACAATAAGAGGATCAACTAACACCAAGATAATAAATTTAAAATTAGATAAATGTAAAGTATAACAAAATTCTAAACAAATTAATTTTGTTTACACGTTGAGTATACTTTTAATGCTGCATCACCTTTCAAATATTTTGTTACTTAGGACATTAAAATGATCATGAGGAATAAACTTTGCAGAATCTAGCAGGATGTAAACCGTGAATTTTCAGATTATACTTGAAAATCAAACATCTCCACAGTTGAGTCTGTGAGGGATCCGGTTTAGAACTTCACTCAAACTACGGATGAGTTCCTTAATTGCCAAGACTTTTGTTCTATATCCAATTAGCTCAGGTTTTTAAAATATAATATCCATATTGAGCAAAGATTAAAGAAATCATCCATTCACGAGCACAAGAAAAGCAGAAAAGTCATTCAGAATAACATTTCAAACTTACACATTAACAAATGACTAAAGGGAAAACTTTCTAAAAGCTGATTGACCAAAAATACAATAAAGCTATGAATAAGAAGTGAAAGGAGAATAAGATCGTACTGTGAGATTAGTACTGACAGCAACCATGTGCTTTGCCACGGCTTGAGGCCTGGAATTGTGTCAAAAGTGAGATGCATGTATGAAGAGGTAGATAAATGTGGATAGTGTCCGTGAGAATCACTTCACATCTATGCTAATTATTATCTAGCAGGATCTGGGTGGTGGAAAATGAGGAAAAGGAAAAGAAAACAAACAATCTGGCAAGCAGCTCTACCAAGTCTATATATACAGAAACTCTTAAAAGTATGCATCCATGAATTCTATGAGGTTTCCATGGTCATCTACTCGCTCTCAACCCAGGTTTCCATAGCCATCTACTTGCTCTCAACCCACGTCATTGCAAAAGTTTTGGGTGTAAGGAGATATCGTACGGCGATCATTTTTATTGCCATAATGCAGAAGATTTTCTTGGCTTTAAATATAAATTTTGGGATCACTAGTCGGACAGTTTCACTGAAAACTGAATCCATAAATCTAGAGATCATTTTTATAGCAAAACTTGGGGTAAATGCATTTAGTGTTTGAAGCCTTGATCTCTTTCTAAAAGCATGAAAAGAATTTCATGGTAATGAAGACTGCTATATACAAATAATGAAACTGACATAATGTATATACAGCAGACTTGTATTAGATGCTAGATAATGCAGAAATAGAAATAGAAACGATGAAATGACATAACATAGTAACAACAATTGAAAAGAAAAATGCATGATATTCTGTGCAAAACGCATATAACTTTCTTAAGATTAATCTTGGGATAAATTGTTTAGCATAGATTGAATACTGAAAATAACATATAATTTAACGTTTTTGAAACTAACAAAAATTTTAACTCAAGTTTACAAGTCAAATATTCAACAATAAAGTAAGATTTATTTCAAATGCACACAGAACACATTTGCTCGATGTACGGGCGAGACATAAAAATATCTAGTCAAGGGAGATAGAGATATAAAAATTTCTAGTTACATACTCACCCTAAGGCAGCCGATATCCATTCCCTCAGTGTCCTAGCATTCAACATGGTCTCAGCTGTAGTGAAAGTTTTCGAAACTACCACAACTGCAGTAGAATACAAGAAAAAGAAAAAACACAGTTTCGAGATACCTGGAGATCATCAAATTTTGTTCATAAAGCCCTCAAAGTCAATATAAAATATGGAAAATAGAGATACCTAGCGTGGTTTCAGGATTCAATCCCGCAATGTTTCTAGCTACATCGATTGGATCGACATTTGCAAGGCTTAAACAAGAAAAGAAAAAGAAGTAGGAGCAAGATCAGTTAAATAGTAGTAAATCATTATAGTTGCATACTTCAGAAAACTTATAACATCTACAAATAAAAAATAATAAATAAAAAAGTAAAGAACTTATGATTAATTTCAGTATAAGTTTTGTCCAATCTAAAAAATATTATATAGAACTCCAAATTATTACTCCAGACACTTGAAATAGTAATCTACAGCAACCTATCTAGACAGAAGAAGAAAGACCAATCCTTTTAAGCACTCTCCACAGGTATGATTTATGTAAAATCAAATTGAAACCCTATCCATCACATACAAGAGAGAAAGAGGGGAAAGATAGAGAGAGAGAGAGAGAGAGAGAGAGAGAGAGAGAGAGGAGTTAAGTGAGGGAGAAATGCTATCAGAAGGTATAAAAGAAATAAAATTCTGTTTGTAATACACAACATTGACGTGATGGTAAATATAACTAGAGTTACCAGAGTTTGTCGTGAACACAATTACCTAAATAAAAATTTAAGATTTTTCGCTTAACAGGCTTTCATATCCCTGATACAGTGACATGATAAAATGATAGTCCGGATTTACAGCACTCAACAACAAAAGAACCAGATGTCAACATTGTTTTGAAGTAGTGACTTTGAGATTTCCACAAGTTGAGCAGTGTCCCAATTCAAATTTTGCTGAGTATAGCGTCAGAGGCAGGACTTCCCTAAAAACTATCAATTCAGGCCAGCAATGCTATAGAAAGAGGTCAAACACCAAATCAACAGACAATATAGTTATACTTACAAGCGAAGCTGACGACCTTTGGCAAATTCAATAGCTTCTGGATCTGTCATCGCAAATTTAAGCTAATTTCTTTGTATAACATGATTAATAATCGCAGATACTGGAAAAATATAAAAAGTTACAGATATGCCAGTGCTGCAATTATATCAGCCAACCTGTTTGAAGTGCTGTATGCACAAATAGAGGTCCTAAGAAACTTCCACCGATTCCTATAGCGATAACATCTTTCAATGCTTTCCCAGTGGCTCCGACCTAACATTTTTCTGAAGAGTTAACATAAACGCATCTTTAAAATGATATAGATCACATCTGATGTGAGAATTACCCAGGCACCATAGCGAACCCTCTCGGAGAAATCTCGGATCTTGTCTAGGACTTGCCAAACATCTGGGACCACATTCTTCCCGTCACTATTTATAATGGAATCCCTTGGAGCACGGAGTGCTACGTGAAGGACAGACCTATTTTCTGTGCTATTTATCTGACGAAGACACAAAAAGTTGGGGAAGGGGGGTGAGGGCTAACAGGAAAAATGCTAGAGTCTGTCAGCAAGTTTAGAAGCCATTTATTAATGTACCATAATATTCTAATCATGAAACAGTATTAGAGCTAATCAGAATCATATTAAGACATAAGCAACAAACAAGAATTTCTTTGTAGTATAAGGAAAATTTCAGGAAAAGAAAACCTAGACTTACACGCTCTCCATTGAACATCCGGCTAATTTTTTCTTTAAGATGAACTGCCTGCATCAACATACCAGTATCATCAATGAGATTTTAGATTCTATGTTTTACCAAAACAGCCGAGGTCCAAATCTAACCCACCTCTGCCAAACTGTAGAGCTTATTCAAGGTGTCAAGATTTGCACGTTGCCTTGAGTAGTCCAGCATAATCCCATCAAATTCACTGCATGCATTAGTTACAAGAAAAAATTAACACGAGTAACTGAGTAGAGCCCAAGCTCGGAGTCGATCTCCAAACAACAGGCGGGCAAAAGCAAAATGTAACTATTGTGAATTGTCTCAAACAATCTAGCAAAATATCTTACAACATCATGGATTTACTTCTGTCAGCATCACTCAGCAACTCACGCAAATGAGTCTTTTCAATGTCCTGAACATGTGCCTGGAAATGCACAAACATACAACCTCAATACACATAACTTAAACATAAAATGTCAAAAGATGAAAATATGAAATTACCCTCAAATCCTTCCAGGGCCCAGTTTCACAGACAAGAGAGGATGACGCCATCTACAAAGATTTAAATGCAATCCATTATCGAAAATATAAATTCAAAAATCCAATACAATCAACGAAATCATAAAGCCAAGAACCATTACGTATAAAAACATAGCTTCGATTTAGATTAAGCTGGATCTAAGCTTTAATCATTCTCCTATTCATTTATTACTGTTGAAGTAGTGTTCTAGAATATGTACAGTCATAATTAATCACTATGCTTGATCAATAGCAATCAATTCGATTTTCTAATATTATTCAAATCAGAAAACGAGTTTATATAAATCAATAACCAGAAATGAATACTTATGGTTTTTCAACCAAACGAACGCAAAAATTTAAAGATATAACAAGAGACGTGTGACCAAATACCTGGGGTTGATGCGCTAAAAGATCAGCTGGACTGGGAATGGTATAGTATCCACTAGAGGGCAATGCAGATGGATTTGTATGGTAGTCGGTATAGTGAGGTCTCAACCTGCGCCGGAAAATAAAACTAGAAAAAAAGAGGGAAACGGCACGAATCACACGTGTAGTGGTCGGCCTCTACCGTATGCGTTGCGATATTGATGCATCTCGACTTTTTGGGCGGCGATTCTTTTATATTTATTGATAAAAAGAGTTGAGAACGACGTCGTAAGAAACGACAGAAATGTGAAAGTCTAAAAGAGACGGGGGAAATTTGCAACTGGGATCCTTTGAAACTCCTTGGATACAATTCAAATCTTGGTATGTTGGTCCTCATTTTTCACATGTAGCGCTAATAGATCCTTTCTTCACGTTGCACTGTTGTTTTTTAATTAAGAAGATTTTTTTTTTCTTTGGGGGGAAAGATTTAAAAAGATATATTATCTAAAATAGAAAGATTATAACGATAATATATTCTTCGAAAGTATTGATGCTTCCACCACTTGATAACCATGAATGAATAGGAAAATCTTTGGTCAATACCCAAATTTTGAAAAAGGAAAAAAAAAAAAGGGGATATATACCATTTAAATTTTCCTTTTTTTTTTTTGAATGTCTACTTATTCCATTTCCATTTTCAATTGGTCTACAATATTGCATTGGATTGACAAAATTACTTCTTCCCCACTCCACTAAACTCAAAAGTACCTATTTGCATGTGCTATTTTCTCATAAGAATCATTCTTCGGAACTCACTATAACCATTTTTTAATTTTCACATTTTTTTTATTATTATATTATTCTTCTTAACCAACAAAAATCCACTTAATGACATCAGAAATGATGCATTTGATTAAGGTTAAAAAAATAATTCTTAGAGAAAATAGAAAATATGAAGAATTACTAACTCACGTCCAAGTCATCAACATACTTGTATGGGGACAATTCTAAAGAACCCATGAGCCCAGGAGCTAGTGAGGTGTTGACATATGATGTGTGTCAGGTGCAGTGTTGACATATGATGTATGTCAGGTGAGGTGTCAGTGTGTGATTAGAGACTGAGTTCCGTAAGTAAACCCGATTGGATTTCATATTTTCACATTTTCTATTTTCTTAGAGAAAATAGAAAATTTGAAGAATTACTAATTCACGTCCAAGTCATCATCATACTTGTATGGGGACAATTCTAAAGAACCCATGAACTCAGGAACCAATAAGATGTTGACACGTGATGTGTGTCAGGTAAGATATCTATGTGTGATTATAGACTGAGTTCTATAAGTAAACCCGACTGGATTTCATAACTTGACCGCTCATATGGTCCTAATCTTGTGCTTTAAAAAAAGGCAAAAGAAATTGTAAAGAAGGCATAAGTGCCATTTCTTGGAATTGGGGGCCACGGAAAATTGAATGGGAATTCAATTGCGATGTATGGTATACTTTTGGGTAGGAAACTGTAAATATTCGAAAGTAATTAAAAAGAAAAAAAAAATTTCGTTCCTGGCAATCGAACCCGGATCTCCTAGGTGAAAGCCTAACATCCTAAACACTGGATGACGTCGGAATTATTTGCACATTGTTATCTCTATTTATTTGTGTAAAATTTCCGTTGCCAGGAATTAAACCCACGTCTCCTAGGTGAAAAACATACATCCTAACTGTGGGACATCAACTGTAACATCCCTGAAAATTTAACCCCCAATTGTGCTACGTGGTAATTAATTTGGAAACTATCACTTGAATCACATTGGAAGACTTCAAGATTTGCGGTCAATTAAAGATAGCAGTCCTTGATTAACATAAATGGAAGTACGAGGACTTAATTACAAGGCAACACAAAGTATAAGGATTTTTCGAGTAATAAATGAATGATCCACATTGAGCCACGCAACCTTGCAAGGCGTCAATTGTGCCACGTGTCGCAATGTCATTAGTGAAATTCAAATTTTATTGACGCTCTTCCGATCTATTCCAACTATTATATATAGGCCCATTGGTCCTCAAACTCCCCAAAGTAATTAACAATTCCCTTTCTCTCCCAAAAAGCTTCCAAATTCGTCCACCACTATTGTGGGACGAAGAATAACCCAAAAAACTCACTAAAGTACATATTCGTCTCTAGAAAAAGGCACCTTACTGTATATAGAGATATTGTAACCTAAAGAATAGCTTTGAATGAGGAATTTCCAAACTTTAATAACACTTTTTTACGTGACGAATGTTTGGGTAATCCTTGAG